>BMAO01029306.1:0-97039 GCA_019973975.1 Trichonephila clavata
GCCTGGGGAAATATTCTTCTTTTTCAATATTTAAATTCCTAAGTTTATAAAGTATTTCTTCTTGAATTATTTAATATGGAATAAAAAAGATTTATTTTTGTTTACTTTGATTTATTTTTCAAAATAGGTTATAAGTACTTTTTAGAATCATCTTTGAATACAAAGAATCTGAATATGGTTTTTGATATAGGTTAAAAAAAATTTCTTAATGAGATTTTGATCCTTTATTCTAATAAAGAATTTCCATTTCAATTTTATTTAAAAATGTATTTATTTAAAAAAATTTATTGATAATCTTTTGTATTCAAATGGCAAGTAATGGTTTTTCGTCTAAAATCGATACCCTCCTCCTTGATTTATTTTATAGCTTGTGATTCTATGGTATGAACTTATGTTTTTGCGTTCTTAATGTTCTGAAGACTGTTGCAATTTACGTAATAGTAACTTTTTAGACTTTTTAGTTTTTCTGTGAAAAGAGGGTAGAAAAAGCAGTCTTTTTCGAAATTTTGATTTTTTTTTCTGTCAACCAAAATTGATAGAAATTTAGATTTTTTTTCACATATAATGGTTTTTATCATTCAAAATAAGTCCAGTTTTTTCTTTTTTCTCAGGTTGGTTTTTACATTTTGAATGCCAAAACAGAGATTAGGGCATTCCACTTTCTCACTCTTTTAAATATCAAATTACTCAAAAGAAGAGCTTACACTTTCAAGTTACTATATGAATTGTAAAATTTCTGAGTGTTAATTTGTTTTATTATGCTATATGTCATAATTATTTCATATTTTAAGCACACGTCTTTGCATTATCAAATATAACTCATTTTATATGCTTCGCAGCTACTATTATTTCCTGTGTTGTCATGGAGACGGACTTTTTATTTTTTTTTACAAAAGAAAATAATATATTTTACAGGAGATAATAAAATCAATCTTAATAACTAAGAAAAAAAGTTTCCTGTCTTATTCAATTCCTACTACTATTAGTTCAAACTTTCTCTCTATTTATCTTGTTCAAATTTTCAATCGTTAATAAAATGCATTTTAAAGCACTCAATTGAGCTGAAATTTTATATACACGCTTATTTTGGATAATACAGTAATTTATTTATAACTAATAAAAATTAATTAACACTAATTATTCAAAGAATTACAAATGCAGCCACGTTGGCATTCTTTTTGGAGGCTTAGCGACCCTTTTGGCGACTTGTGTCAAAACTTGAAAAGGTTTTTTCCTCACATTTTAAAGCGCTCATTTGAGCTAAAATTTTCTATACACTATTGATTTGGGTAACAATACGATAATTTAATTATAATTAATTAAAATTATTGACTGAAATTAATTTTTTAAAGAATTACAGATACAGCCACTTTGGCTTCATTTTTAGCGACTTGGGTCAAAACTTTAAAAGATTTTTGCCCCTCACGTTTCAAAGCATTCAGTTTGAACTGAAATTTTATATACACGTAGCCTATACGTGGTAGCCTAGTGGTTATGGTTTTGGCTAGCTTTTTTTTAATGAATTTCGCGTCCTGGAGCCACTTATGATCTGCTGTCTGGAAGCGTTAATGTACTTTAAATCTGTTGAGGCTCAAAGTCCTCCCGTTAGAGTGGTGAAGAAGTTCGGAAAGGGGATGCCAATTCAAGTGTCGACCTCGTCGCTCGTCTGTCACCAATGCCTCAGTGTTGCGTAACAGTGCGACGTTGAGGAACTTTCACTTTAAGGCTTTCTTCGCCAAATGTATGAAAGCCTAAAGTTAACGTGGAGTAAATTTTCAGACTGAAAAATGACTTAATTTTTATGAAAATTCGCAACATTGTAATTCATGCATTTTCTTTACAATACAGCGTTCTTAAAATTTCAAAATACAGTCGACTCTCGATAATTCAAACCTTCAATAATACGAACCTCTCGATAATTCGATGCCTAGTCCCTAGAAAAACTCTTGATATTTCGAACTAAAACAATGCGTTTGGGTTCACGCAATAATTCGAAGTGATCTTATAAAACTCTCGACAATTCGAGCACTCACTACCATGTACAATCCTGTAGCAAACAGGTTGGAGCTTATAATTTTTGTGCTTATTGTCTGCGTGTCTCTCCTGTAGCGTAGTCCCTTTGATGACCCTCTGTCTGCTACCCCTTCTTAGTGTTTTTCGGTTCACCAGACAAAAATACACTTTTATAACTTTCCTTCTTTAAGTGGATAATAGACCAACCGCACCTGTTGTCAGTTGTCCCTATCTTTCGTTTAAGACGTGACCTTGCTACACATGTGTTTAGAAAGGATGGTCCACTAATGTGATGAAGAGATGCGTAGGATTGTGTATGAATGTATTCTTTTAATCCAGGACTTCTAACTTCTGCACTTGAGTAATTCAAACGCAGGGTTCTATTTAAGCATTGACTTTTAGATACGCGAAGTTAGTTAGGGGAAATAGTCGTGAGTAGTCAACGAGTAATTGCTGAATCATCAAATATTTCTAATTGTCGATTTAGTTAATAAGTTAATTATAATGACCGGAGGTCGAACAACTAAGAACGAAATTACGGTAAATTAGACCGTAGACATCCAAAGTATTCCAAGAGTATTAAAGTATACTTAAATATAAGGTATTCTTTTTGCCGTGTATTTGCTCCTATACTTAGTTGAAGTGTGCATTTCTTACCCTGGGTTGTTAATTTAAGTGAGAGAATAATATAAATTATAATTTGAACTGATTATGGCCGATCTTTTCTCGAATTTCCAAACACCAATAACTCCTGCGCTAGCTGGGTTATTACAACTTGATACATGTGACGTCTTAGTCACGTTATATTTGTAATTATGTGTTTTCAACCAAACGGTTCATAATTTCATGTGACGTAATTGTCACGTGATAAATGTAGTCACGTGTTGCCAGTCAATCCGTTCTTGCATTTCGCCGTTGCCAACTTTTACTTTTTACAAAACATTTTTTTTAAAAAAATACATATTTGTCAACGAAATACTCTTGATTTAAAAATGCACATATATAATCTAAGATTTTTTTAATTTTGAAATTTTTTTTTGAGGAATATTGTGATTTGAACATCGTTACCCAATTTTTAAAGCGCATCTTAGCGTAATCTTGCACCTTAAAATCAATCCATTAATCAATACCAAATTCTTAATTCGAAATTGTATCTAAATTTTACAAGTAGAACTACAAGTCCATTCTGAATTCAATGGAAAATACGGGATTATATGTATCATGTGACCTTCGTGAATTTAGTTCATTGTAATCGTAAATAAGGAGTTGCAAAAATAAGATACTTTGGCAAGATTTCTATGATAAACTTGTATAATAATTTTATATAATTTATATAATAATTTTGATCCATATAAGATGATCAATAAACCACCGCCTCTCTATATTTTATGTTTCGATAAGTGAAAATTAGCGTACAGCAAGAGTTTCATCAAATGAAAATTCACCAAATTTGGAATTAAAAAAAAATTGGCAGTTATAGAGACTGACGATAGAAGTGAAAATTTAGAACTTTTAGTATTAAAATTTGAAATTTCATAATGTTCGAATTAAAATTATCAGCATCAATCTGGTTTTCACATCAATTGACACTCCGAGCAACAACTAAATGCATGTTTATATGGTTTTTTTTATTATTCTAATGTATGGGGACGGGCTGTACAAGACCATGACAAAATATAAATACAATTCAATTGAAATAACAATTAATATACAATCACATTATTTATGGATAGTATTTGTATTTACTTAAATTTCAATGTACTTGATTTTTAACGTTATTTTAATTGTTTGCTTCATTGTCATCATTCATTTCAACAATACTTAGACTTTTTGTACTTTCAATTATTTCATTTTGCTCTAAAAAAGATGCAATAGGCTTATGGTAACTAAAGTAAGAAAGGAAAATGTTTGATTCAAATTTATCCAAGTATCGTGTAAAAATCCCATCGATCGTCGTTTTATATTTTGTAGTACGAGTTTTCGATCATTGGACCTATTTAAATTAAGTGTTTCATTTAGAAATTCAATTAGTGGTAGATTTTTATCATCTGCAAAGTTAAGATTGAAGTCTCCACTTAAAATCATCGGTACATTATCATATTTTTCGCCAAATCTTTTTTCGACTTGAAATATATGGTGCGTCTAAGAGCCAGTATTCGAGTATTTCAGAACCTTCTTTTGTATAAATCATCCAATTTTCGAATAAAAATTGTTGCATCTGTCTCATAGATTTTCCAGGCGAAATATAAACGGCAACCAATAATATGTATTGCCCATTCTCGGAATCGCAACGAGCAATGCACAGTATATACACATTGAACTTTTCACTAAATCCATTCAATTTCACTTATAAGATATACACAGCACTATACGTCAGCTGTATAGCTACAGATATACTGCTACATGCATGTCGGTGACGCGAACCCATAAGATTTTCCCCTACCAAAAAGTGCCCAACGCCGCTAAAGAAGTTTTCACTTCAAAAATCACCAATCAGGAGCATTCATTACATTATATGAATTTCCCTTTGCATTGTTTATCACTAATACTAAGAAGGATTTTTGGCTTCTCCGTAAACTCTATTACTTCGTAAACAGGGTTTATACGATTATGTTAGTTTGAAAGTTTTCATGAGATTATATTTAATTTAATAAAGTCCTATTAATTTATTTACGTATACTTTGACAAAGCTACATGTTCTCCAAACATCCTTACCTCAATGAATGCTATTTAATACAGAAAATTCTGCACTTAACAAATTTGAGCTGATTTGGCAACAAGATAAAGGTGTTAATTTGATAACCGTTAGCATGAATTTATTAGGTTGCCCTATACAATAAGCTTAATCTTGTCGCAATCTTATCTCATGTATTTATTTTCTAAATTTCAGTAATAATTTATTCCATTGCCTAGTGATAAAAAGATGTATTTAGTATTGAAGAAAAAATTTTCACAAAGAATTAGTTAAAATGTATTGAGATTAATATAAAAGCTCTTAAAAAGCTATAGAATGAGATGATTTTTGAAGTCCAATGGTTTAGCGTAGCCAGTTTAGAAATATATAATCAGAACCTAATAAAAATGTCTGGAATAATCCTAGGGGCTCAAGTGTAGTATAGGGGGGGGGGCTTTGGATTTGGCAATTTTTATATGGATATTATGGCGAGATTCCGAATTCATTCTGGCTTCCGGAGACCTATCGCTAAGTGAAGTAGCTTGGCGATCGATTTTGGTCGCTGAAAGAAATTGACATCGCCCCCCCCCTTTTTTTTACACTTTAACCAATCCTATGTAAAATGTAGAGATCATCGATGTTTGATGGATCAGCAACAATATTTCCGAAAATTACTTTATTAACGCTTTCATATTCCAATATAAATGAAGTTATAAATAAGTAGACGATTTGAGTTGTGCTGCTGCAAAGTTGGCTGCAATCAAATTTATAATCAACACTTCACGTTCAGCCGACTCAAGTTCATGGAGGTTAAGTGAGATTTTACATGCACCGCAACAAATTCAATCATTTGGAAGATGAAAGATATTTTTTTTTCGTGTTATTATTAACTTTCAAATTTTCTGATTGGTCAATAAAATAAAATAAAATAATCATTATTCAAATCATTCTTTTTTGCAAATATTTCTATAATCTTTTATACCCTTATTTTGTTCATCATAGTTTATTTTATTCTTTGTGTTGAATTATTTCGTTATTAAAATGTTAAATCACTTATTTTTTACTTAAGCCAATAATTATCTTATTCTTCATTTTATTCATTACTACACTTCCACATAAGAAACTTCATTATTTTTTCTGTATACTTACTTAACGAAAAGGAATAAAATGTAAGTTATCTTTTAAAATCAAGGTTTTCCCTTTTTCATTGTTCGGAAATCTTACGTTATTTTTTCCAAAATTGTTGGAGTGTGATTTGTAAATCAAATTACGTTTAATTAGTAAATTAATTAATAAAATTAAATGTCTTTTTGTGTTCCGAAATTCAATCTCCTTAACGGTTGTAAGATTTTTTTTTCTTTTCAAAATTGTGTCTCGAATCTGTTCTAAAATATATAATTTTTTCTTCCTTTCTTTAAAAGATTTTTCTGTTCAAATTAAAGTTTATATTTGTTCGTTTGTTTTGTTTCTCCCGTCATTATTCCAGGAAAATAAGAACGTATATAAATTCTTAAATCGTTATCAAAACGACTCTACCAAAGCCGTTTATTATCGCCAAACTTATTTTAATTTTCACCAAATCCGCGACTGTGATGTGCAAGTACAAAATTGTTTGTATCCTTGTAGTGTGTCAGAGAAAAATCATTTTTAGATTTCGAAATTATTCTAAATTTTCGTCGGCATCAATATTGAAACTCACCACATATGTTGTTTTTCCTGCAGTGTTACTCTGCTTGTGGGAAATTGAGTTTTACAGGTAAAGTTCGCTTCCCTCCATGACCTTTAAAAAATAAAATTTTGGCAATCCTACGAGATGACACCAGGGTTTCCAGATTGGAGACTTTTCACTTTGGAGACAAATTTGGCGAAAAATTATATCGCAAAGTAACCCTCGAAAAGTCACTTGGATCAACCTTTCTTGAAATTTCTTTGTGGTAATACAAGGGACCTTTCAGGTAAAGGTCGATTCAGCCGAGATTCAGTTTCCGATTGTTTGAACACAATTATAATGATGGCAGTGTTTGGCGCCATTTTTTCAGTTGGTGACGTCTTTTAATTCGGAGAAATTGGTAAATCGTAAAATACGTAAATATCATTTCAGTTTGTAATTATTTTCCAGCGATTTTTGTATGCTCAAATTCATTTTCAAATCACAACTATTTCGAATTACATTTTTAAAGAATATTTTTTTTATATTAACACATTTTATTGTGTAATTTTGATTGCACATTAATACACCTAATTTATGATACAGAAATAATAATTTAACTGTATGTATCCTGTTTAAATCAAACAAAACTATTTGAATCCTATTTTAGCTGTACTTTATGTAATTAAGAATGATTATTCTTTAATATCTCGTAATAGTTAATTTTAACTATTTTAATACTTATTCTTTACTGTCTTTTTTTTTTAAAAAAAATTAAAAGTGGTACATTTCAGTTTGTATTCCTGGCATAAAATCTTTCTTTTGAATATACAAGTATGTATTTCATAAGAATAATTGTTCAATTTTTAGCATTCTTTTCAAATTTTTTTTTCCGTTAAGTAACACAAATGAATCAACGAATAATTTATATCATTTTATCCTTTCGAAAGAATACCATTAATATAAAATCCAATTTTTTTCTTCTGTTTCTCACTTTGTTATCTGAAAATACATTAATGGACTCTAAATGAATAATTATTCACGTTTTATGTACACAGGGGTATAAAAACTTCTAGGCAAATATTTAGAGAAAACGTTAAGTAATAAATATTTTCCCAAGGTGGTGCTTTAAGATGTAACCATCTGTAAGATTTATGCCGTATAAAAACGTTCCTAACATATTTACTTATGTTTCAACCGTGTGTAACTTGTAATTAATTTTCATTAATTCTTACCTGTATTTGAACCTCACTTTCGCTATGATAGATAATCATTTTCGTCGCCGCTTTTGGAAAAATTATCCTTGTTCAAGGCGTTTCCTTGTTCATTAGCTAAACTGCGCTGGTTCTTCATTAGCATGATAATTTGGCGCATAAATTTACACGCCATGTGCTGATGTACATTTGGCAACCTTTCATTATCGTAAATTAATGCTCTGTACCATTAACTTTCACTAGTTTTTACATATGGTTGCCAAAAAAAAGTACTAAAAAGTATGATGTAATAATGTTTAATAAATGTCTAGGGATAAAGGGGTGGTGGTGGTTAGTCATTTGATTTTCCCCCCTCTTTTGAATGTCGTGCCATTTGTTCATCACTTTTGTCTGCCAACCTTTGAATGCGTGATATTTGAATTTAACCCAAATGTATTTTTTATTCCCTATTTAGATGGTCGCGTGGCAAGAAATGAGGGAAAATAAATAGGGGGATGGAAAAAGAAGGAATAAAAAAAAAACTGGAGAAAATGGTGAAAAAGTCTGAAGTAAAGACGTAGTTGGTTGCATTTCAGGATAATGGAGGCATAGCGTGCGAAAGGAGGAAATGTTTGCGAACTTTTTTTCCTTATCCTTCTTTTTCTCTCCCGTTTAGGGACACTTAGGCACAGAAATTGGGGCGGAGACTTGGCGAAGTTTTTACTTTTTCGGATATATGTTTGTAGGAGCAATGCTGCATTTGTGAGGGGTAGAGGGGGCTTCTATTGCAGGGGCGAAAAATACCTTTTTTTTTACCCTTCTGAATTTTTAAAATTTTTGTTGCATAACTTTTGACGTGTTTTTATCTCCCTCCTCAAGATACTTGTAACGAAAATAGTTGATAAAGGTCTTTGGTGATGAAAAAATGTAGCAATTTTGTATAATTTTTTTAGCAACAGCTTGTTGCTGTTATTGCTTGCTTGTTTTTATTTGGAAACGTTAGTGTGCAATGTTGATTTTAGAATGAGTTTTTCGAAATTATAAAAGAGAATTAAGATTGGTTTTATTGAATACAAATGAAATATCGCATTTTCTTTATATGTGAACGTTCGACTCTGTGTTTTTGTTATGCTTTGGTTTTTGGCATATTCTCGCTTATGGTTGTATTGTTCATTGCCAGAGTCGCATTTCGACAAAGATTTTCTCAAAAGTATTCTATTTTATTTATTCGGAATTTTGTAGATATTGTTAGGAGTTTTATGTAATGAATGCTTAAAATAGTATAAATAATTTATATCCGGCTGTGCAATACGTTAATATTACTCTCTGTTGCTGAAATTGTAATATTTGCAAGCAACGCCGTTCCTTACATTATAATGGTGATTCAGTGGAAACTTGGCGAAATGTTGGTGATAAAGCCAAGTTGGCATTATTTCTTGCAATCATTTTGGAGACCATACTGATGCTTCTGGAAATTTCGGGAGAAATCATCTAATTTCACAATCTATGACGTAAGCAAATTTTTCGAGAAAAATCGGTGCAGTCTATAAATAGGTGATTGCTCGCCGAAACTGAGTTGGTATTGTCTTGACCGTTCAAAAGTCGACCGGTGACTAGTGATTACTTCGACTGTTGACGAGAGAGTGCTTGTGTATAATCTTTAATATACTTGTATTTTAGTCACTGATAGTTGTGTCTGAGCGACTTCGAAGGCATGAAGCCCTACTAAGATTTATTCTGCGAATTTTGATACTGTATCTAGTACTTAAAGGATTGTTTTTCTTCAATAAATTTTCATCGCTCCTGAAAAATTGTCTTGTTCTTTGAGACTGATAGCATTAAGTCATCGAACCTCGATTTACGTAGCGATTTGAATTCAACCGATATTCTGTCATTTTTTGGACGATTATAAACATGGTAATAATGCTTTAAAAGTTGTAATCAAGTTTTTTTGGGGGAAAAGTATTGACGATTAAAAAGTGCAGCGTTGATTTGAAAAATTTTGATTTGGAGATTTTTCCTGCAAAATGAACCGCATAGAAAAACCAAAACATTTGCGAAAACTGGTGCTCTGAGAGCATGGGTGGATACGAATTAACCGTGTATTTATTATACTGCCAATACATTATTATAGGAGGTCTTCAACTTTACCACTCGAGGCAATATCAATAAATCCCCAGTGATCCGCGGGCCACATCAATAAATTTACAATGAACTGCAAGCTACAAGACTTGTCAAAAAAATAAGAAAAGTCAGGAAATTTAAGTAAGAAAAGGAGGTTTATTTTTCAAGACTACAACTGATTCTAAGGGAAGAGATGTTGTTGCAGGTTTGTGTTATATAAAATGAAAGCTTAAGGATGCCTGTATTCTGTATACCTCCAATTTTAAATTTAAATCATATTTTAGTATTTTTTAAAATTAAATAAATTTAAACAAATTTAAAATCACTATTTTTTTAGTATTTATTACATTACAAAATAAATTCTACGGATCCCATCCTAAAAATTGAGGCATACAGAATGCAGATCGACAAGTTCATTATACATATAAAATATCGTAGCTCAGCAACCGATACTTTTTTAATATCTTGTGGGAAAATTAGAAAATCAAGTTTAAATATTAAATTTTAACTTTTTGCATTAAAATATAAATCTTTTTACACTTAAAATGTATCCATTTCATATACTGAGGCATCTTTTTTCATAAAGTGTTCCTGCAAATTTTCTTTTCTCATTCTCAGGAGCTTTTTTTTTGTAAAAGATATAGACAACCCGGTTATTCATGCCTGAAAATCAGAAATAACAGAAAAATATTTATTTTAAAACCCGGAAGTTTCATAATACCTTGATGATTTGCTAGTCCATAATCAAATATGAATGTTGCTTCATTGTAGACCAATATCAATTGTTGTTTTGTAAGATGCTGATATTTTTGGTCAGTAATTCTAAGCTGTAAAACTGAGTTGTCAACCTCATCACTTGACCGGGATTAAAAAGTACGAGGTGAGTCGCCAACAGATCTCATGTTGCTTCTAAGTGCGAGATACTGATGAAACAAATTTTATATAAAAAAATTCCAAACAGAACTTAACGAAATATCTGTTTCTCTACATTTTTCTAAGGGTCAAGTATTTTTTGACATTTACGTTTTTTAGTGTTGAGAGCGTAATTATTTTCAGATTTCGACGAGGTTTGCTTTAAAACGTTCTTAACAATCTATATTAATTTCTTAAAATGTTTTTGAAAGTTCGATTTCCAGAAGGGTCAAAGGGGCTATGCCCACTTTAGGCAGGTATCTTGTTGGAATAGGTGTATTGTGTGTGTGAAGAAAATGGAGCATATTTGGATTCAATAAATAGCTTTGAAAAAATGTACGATATCTTATATATTCACTTAAAAATCCGTTCTTTTATACGCACCAACCTATCATATATATTTTTGTTCGTCCATTCAGCTAATTATTTTTTATGATAAGTTAAAGCTGACATTTTTGTTGTATTCTATTTAGGATTTTCAATTTCCTTTTCTTGGGCAGGATTTTTTGTAATCTTTTCAATTCTTTTCTCACTCCCTCTGATTTCATCCTGAGGAAAAAAGAAATATTTATAACAAAATAAAAATAATCTTACGTTTTTTTTTTGTTTCATTTCTAGTAAGTTTTTAGCTTTAATTTCTGGGATTTTTCCCCTTTTATTTCATTTCTTTCTTCAGAAATCATTTTTTCTTCGTATTTTTATTTTTTACTTACCAGATGGAAAAGATATGCTTTTTAATGCTATTAATATTTCTCGAATTTCATCTCGTTTTCTTGGAAAATTTGAATCTATTTTCGATTAGGTTTTTTATCCTAAAAAGTAATTCATTTTTTAAAAAAAATTATTTTAAAAATGGAAACATTTTAAATCTTAACATTTTTTAAAGTTTTTGTTAAAAGATTTAATAAAATTTTTTAGAACTTACATAGACAGTAAGTAGTACATTTAAAAAGAGTTTAAGGTCTACGAGGCTTGTGTTGTTTGTGTGTAAATTTAAAATTTTTTAATTATTTATTTTTTACTGTCTGTTCTTTCGCTTTGGGTATTAAATATTTTTCACAAAAGCAAAAATGTTAACTATTTTGATCATATATCCTTTAATAAAAATAATTATGTTAAAGTTTGTCGATATTTTTTGGAGAAAACTTAGTGTTCGATGTATTTCTAAACCACAGTCTGCTCGCTAAATTCATGATGCACTAAAAATGGTTTATTTTGTTCTTAGTTATGTTTAAAAATGAAATGAAATGTTTTTTACGTGGAAACTTACGTTTTCATAATAAATGTTCATTTTGCTTAAGACAAAATTGTTATTAATATTACATTTGCTATATATTTATTTGGTTATTAAATTACAAATTATTTAATATTTTAATGCATCTTTGCATCATAACTTCACTAGCTGCTTTAATTGAAGCTAAAGGGGGAAAAAAGCTCTAGAACATCATAAAACATATATAAAAACTTTATTTATCCTGGAAAATTTTCCTTCCGCTTCAACTATATGAAAGAGATGCTTTCCAAAAAAGGAAAGGAAAAAAATTGGGTACACGAGAAATAAATCCACATAAATTTTTTTGAATTCACCCGACTCTCTTCTCCGATATTTTATTTGAATATACGTCAGAAAAACTCAATAAGCGAAGTCTTTGCTTTCATTTGACGACTTTATAAAAACGGAAGGAATTCTCATCTCGACAGAAACGGGATTCTGAGTCTTGACTGCTCCCACGTGAGAGGAAGGGGAAAAAAATCTCCATCTTACTTGAAACGAATTAATAATCTAACTGTATCTTAGTCAAAAATAATCAGTGATTAATTTTGAAAAAGTTACTCAAGTCCGAATTAATTGAGTTCCAAACTTGAAATAAAGTTCAAAGTTTTTTAATTTAATAAGTGCTTGATTAAGGTTTATTTAATAAATGCTCTACATTAATAAGGTTTTTTAATTTAATAAGTGCTCTATATTAATAAGGTTTATTTAATAAGTGCTCTATATTAATAAGGTTTATTTAATAAGTGCTCTATATTAATAAGGTTTATTTAATAAGTGCTCTATATTAATAAGGTTATTTAATAAGTGCCTAATATTAATAAGGTTCATTTAATAAGTGCTCTATATTAATAAGGTTCATTTAATAAGTGCTCTATATTAATAAGGTTTATTTAATAAGTGCTCTATATTAATAAGGTTTATTTAATAAGTGCTCTATATTAATAAGGTTTATTTAATAAGTGCCTCATATTAATAAGGTTTATTTAATAAGTGCCTCATATTAATAAGGTTTATTTAATAAGTGCCTCATATTAATAAGGTTTATTTAATAAGTGCTCATATTAATAAGGTTTATTTAATAAGTGCTCTATATTAATAAGGTTTAATAGGTAGTAATGATTCAAAAGTTACTACAAGTTTTTATTTACACAAAGGAGTTATTTGGGAGATAGAACGTGAGAGAGGAGTCCTTAATGGTTACATTTTCGAAGGAACAACTCTAAAAGGTGAAACGCGCTGATATACCCTCTACCCTGTGACCCAGCTAAAGGTGTGGAAGGAACTAAATGATCATACGACATGATATGAATTCTAATTATTTTCTCGTTATTATCACTATATTCAACTCAGACATAATCAACACTTTGAACAAGATAATTCGAATCAGTAATAGAGCAAGAGGGAGACGAGATTCGCGTTGGGGTGAATATATTCAATCTTACAGCTCTACCTTTAATATTACTTTACACAGAGCTTACGTATTCAATGACCGCACTATTAGTTTAACATTCTAAACATCGACTTAATTTTGATCACAGTATCTGAACTCTTGCAGTCTTCTATTTACTTTAAGTTGACTTTAACACTTCTCGCTAGCTAATCTTATCATCCAAACTTCTGGCTTTCTTCCTTTGTTTACGTATATATTTCGCCGCCAATTCACTTCACTTCTAATCTATTCACAATTCACTAACTTCAAACACGGGGACAAAGAATATATATATTAAACTTAATTTGCATATCATGTTTTCTACTTTTTGGAGAAGATTGGCTTAAATTGCTGGGCCAAAAGAATTCCCAAGAGGGGTAGTGGAAGGACGCGTATAGATCCGTCACAAAGGAGATAGCCGTGAAGATCTCGTTTTCTTTCACGCTTGCCTTTTTATATTCGGACCCTATAACGGTTCAATTTCGCCACGAGTTAGTCCTTTTATGTCCCTTTACCCTACATTATTGGTTAATTAGCTTACATCGTGTCTTGTATTCTTACGCTCCAATTTTTCAAGTTCAGTGAGCAGAGGTTGTTTTGTATCTTTTTTTAGTATTTGTGGACGTTTAACAGTTTCCTGTTATCTGAAGTATATGTAAAATTTACCAGACTGATAATGATTGCTGCTTCTCTTCAAATGCCAGGATGTAAAGTTCCGATTCATTTTTAAATCCATGATCGATGGGGAGGGCTTTTCATAGAAATCAGATACGATTTTTACTTCTGTGCATGTTGAAGCACTAAGAAAATTAATGTTTGTGGAATACTTTGTATTGTTTACGTTACGTAATAAAAACGGAGCTGCTGCTAAATTTTCTGCGTGGTTATCGGTAAATAATTCTAATTCTCAAATACATTGATTAATATTTCTACTTCAGCACTGTTTTTCCTTCTCAAAATGATAAACTTTTCATATCTTAAACTTTTGAACGTTAACAACCGTAGCTTAGAAATGACGTATTTGTATATGCGTTTTTCGAAGAGTAGAGAAAGAAGCAAACTGAGTTCTAAATTTCCGTAACTGTAGTCTTTGATGGGGCCGGATCTCGAATTTAGTCCTGCTTCAAGATGAGGATTTTTTTAAAGGAAAAATACTATCTACATTAATTTCGGTGCTTGATTTATTCTCCAAAGAAGAGATTTTTTATGTGTCCATTGCATACTGAACTAACTGAACGTTGAGAAAATAGAAATAGAGCTTTAAAATTGTACGTATTTGAAAAAAAAAAAAAACATTGTTTTTTCGAAGATAATATACATAGATAAAATGAAAATATTTCAAGTGGGGGAAAAAAAAGAAATCAGTTTTATTGCAGCTTCCCCGTCTTTGAGCATAACACGGACAAACAAAATTCCGTCTTTAAGTATAGCGAGATATTTGCTCGCTAAAGCACTAAAGCGGTTTTTTTTAATAAAAGAAAAAGTCGCAAACTTTTCAAAAAGCAATTCCACATATTTATGTAGGGGAAAAAAAGGGAAGATTTTTCTTATGCAAGTAAATAAAAGGAAAGAAAATCACGGCAAACATTCTTTCCCGTCATCGTTGAAATGTGAAAACGGTGAATCCTCGCTCTGTCAGAAAGCAATTCCACAGCATTCTGGAAAACATGTTATTCGTCAACAAGCTACGGACGAAAACTCAGTATTCTGCATTTGCATGACATTAAAAGTGAATATTGCTTGAATTATTCAAAATGAAGGAGGGGGGAAGCGGAATATGTTTTCGCAATCTTTCTGATCTTGTATGTGCCTTAATTTCAGGTAAAACGCTTTGCTGTGGGGACTGAGGGGGGGCATTCCAGGATACTTTCAGCAACCAAAACGAGCCAAGAAAACAAATGTTGACATTCTAAGAATTGAACTTTTTTTGTATTTTATATCTCAGAAATGGTGGAGGCGCATTAAGTACTTGTATTAAAATTCGAGAAAAGCAGGATGGTTTGTAATTCAATGTGTAAGACCTTAATCGTATTTATTAATGATTTAATATTATAAATATATATTTTCTAAACTCAAGATAAAGCAGTACCGAATATTCAAGCTTGATATACAAAGGATGTTTTTTAAGTAAGGTCCCTTTTTTTAAAAAAAAATAACAATATTTTGTTTCAAAAACCTTTATTTTATGATTTACATACTTTTGCCTATTTTTATGCATAGATGCCGAGTTTATTACTGCTCTTGTCATACCTTAGAACTAAGTTTTGAAAATCCTCTTCAACGAAGTCTGCCGCCTGGTCGGACAGCCAAGAGTTCACGGCCGCTTTCACTTCTTTACGGCGTGGTATGCTGTCTGTCAAAAGGTGTTTTGCTCCTCCACGATAACGCAGGGCCTCACACTTCTCGAACAACTCGGGACGTAATCGAATCTTTTGGCTGGGAGGTTTTGGACCATGCACCCTACAGCTTCGACCCTGCTCCTCTAACGATTTCCACCTTTTCCGGTACCTTAAACACAGTTTTGATGGCAAGTGCTTCAGTGACAAAGAAAAACTGAAAGCGGCCGTGAATTCTTGGCTGTCCGACCAAATGACAGACTTCTTTGAAGAGGATTTTCAAAGCTTAGTTCTAAGGTATGGCAAGTGCACTAATAAACACGGGAACTATGTAGAAAAGTATGCAATGTACAATCCTGAAATAAAGGTTTTTTGTATCTAAATATTGTTATTTAAAAAAAAAACGGACTTTTTACTTAAAAAAACAGCCCTCGTATAAACCTACACACTTTTGGCCTCCCATAATGTATTCAATCGGTATTATGAGTAGATCTTTGTAAGACACGTAAAGCATGTAAAATGGGAATCGGAAAAATAGACTGACATTCGAATTATTGAATTGATTAGGCAGAACTTAGACGAACTAAATAATTATCTTTATAAATCATATTATCAGCTCTTAGTTTGATATGCAAAATAATTATAGTTCCACTTTCAAAATGCTGTAAAAAGGAGCAAACTTCAAATTTGAACTGGATATATTTGAATAGGGAGAACGGCATGGTATAAGAAAAGTTATATAGTTTATCAATAAATAGTGTTGTAAGCGGTATAACGAAAATGGATTCAGCTACAATTGATATTTTGAATGGAATTACGACGGCTTTGGCATGTGAGTTGCGCATTAAACCAACTCTACTCTTCAATGAGCAGGATTGTTTCGGTTTTTTGACGCAAAAAAGACTTTCAAGTCATTCGACAGTTGTGACAATGTAAGTGAAAAGCCCATTCAACATGACGAAGTCGTACCACTTTGGATGGGAAAAATCGGCTTTTATTCGTCCTGGCGAAATTTCGTCTCTTCAAATTTCATGATCATCTTCCTCAAACCAATTCTTGATATGGGATCCTTTTGCAGATCCTTTAAACGACGATATTCACTTCGAGCAGCTAATTGGTTGCTGCCATTCTGACAAAACAGTTTTACCAGTAAATCTCGATCTTTTTTTGTAAGAATATGATTAACGATAACAAATGCACTCTGAATGATTCTCTGGCTATGACTTCAATTTTATATAGAGGTTTTACGGATTTTCATAAGAAATATTCTATAAAAGCCACCTGGTGGTAAAAATCAGTATTAATTTGTTTCATTGCAGAAATCTTTTCCCCATGGTTCATATAGCATGTATTCCATCAAGATCCGATAAGAACAGGTTCTACAGGCCTCTGAATAGTGTAATTATAACCACCCGGTACATACGCGAAATGTCAAAAACTCTAAATTTGACTTTTTAAAATTTTTAAGTAGGCAATGCTTTTAACTTTAACATATGAGCTTATTCGCATGAATTAAAAAAAGAGGATTAAGTTGGTAGAATCAAAAGGTAGAGCAAGATAAAATCATACCAAATGAAATGACAAATAAGATCTCGTGGTTGGCATGCCATGAGTTTGAGCCTAGTACCAATAAAAACCCACCGTATAGGGGAGCGATGCACTTTAAATCTGTCGAGGCTCTTATGTCCTTTATTTGGTGTGGTGTGGTAGTTAGGAGTGGGGGTGCCCCTTCAGGTGTCATCCTCGTCACTTGACTATGAGACAAAATTACCGAGGTCCGTCACCAATAGCCCTCATGTAGCTTTATAATGCGACGTTTATATCACTCTCGGGGTAGTGCGTCGCGCTTCCACACCACAGGTCTGAGGTTCAAATCCCGGACTGGGCAAGGTTGACTCAGCCTTTCATCTCTTCAGTGGGTCGAAAATTAGTACCAAGATTGTTCGGCAAATGAACATTGGAGGTTTCGCGTCAGACTGACCACTTAGCTGGAATATCTGCTCATGCATTTCAGAGTCCAAGGTCACGTATATTGATATGGGACAGTAGGCCTTGGCCCGTATGGGCTCTTGTGCCACTGAGTTAAGTTAATATAAATATCTCTTTCAAATGTCTGTTTTCGCTAAGTGAAACCCATACTGCAATTTTATTCCCCGTATATCCGATCCTGGATTCGAAGAGTGAATTTCCAACTTTCCCCTTTCGGACATTAAAATGCAGATACCAGTCTGGATATTGCTCGATCCTTTTCTCCTGGTTCGTGCTTCCCCGATGTCCAAAAATATCCCATTTTCCATCCTGGAAAATAAGTCAAACTCAATCTGACCTGCAACGATAGTGAGTGCTTTTTTTATTGCAGGGATTTTTTTGTAAAAGCAAAAACATTCTGCTAGATATGAATTCTTCTGTATACACGAAGGCAGTCGAAACTCGAAATCCTGTTTTTGACGAGGGGAGAATTCCTTCGTTTCTATAAAGCAATCGGAGGAAGAGAGAGCATTTCTGACGTATATTCAAATATATTCTTTGGGAAAAGTGTGTGCCAAGTACAGGAGAGGGGAATCCGGATTTATTCCACGTGTATCCCGAGTTCTGCCTAGTCCATTCGTCTTTTTCACTAGACTATTCTGAGCTGGTTTGGAACAAAAATGCATTTTTTCATATTCAGTGCTTCACTTTTATTTCTTAGTGTGAATATCTCTTTCGACGTCTGCTTTTATTTTCCCGTAAAATACTCTCTTGAGAACTTATAGGAGAATATTTTAACATATGTAATTTTGAAATAGATGCTGCAATATTTGATCCTTTTGAAATTCTTATTAGGATTATTCACTATCAGAAAAGATGCCTCTGAATAGCTTGATTTGTAAAACAATTGAGTGCTTGTTTAGAGATGAAGCTGTGGCATTTAGTCATTCATTATCAGGAAGGGTGTCTCTAAATAGTTTGATTGGTAAAACAATTGAGTGCTTGGTTCGAAATGAAGCTGTAGCATTTAGTCATTTACTATCAGAAAGAGCGCCTCTGAATAGCTTGATTGGTAAAACAATTGAGTGCTTGTTTCGAAATGAAACTGTAGCGTTTAGTCATTCTCTATCAGAAAGGGTGCCTCCAAATAGCTTGATTGGTAAAACAATTGATTGCTTCTTTCGAAATGAATCTGTAGCATTTAGTCATTTCCTAACAGGAAAGGTGTCTTTGAATAACTTGATTGGTAAAACAATTACCTTTTTAGAAATGAAGCTTTAGCATTTAGTCCTTCACTATCAGGATATCAGGAAAGATGCCTCTGAATAGCTTGATTGGCAAAACAATTGAGTGCTTGTTTCGAAATGAAGCTGTAGCATTTAGTCATTCACGATTCGATCATTCACGATTAGAAGGATGTCTCTGCATGGCTTGATGGGTAAAACAATTATGAGTGATTGTTTCGAAATGCGACGGGCAGCAAAGAATGACATTAAAGTAATACAGAATGATACAGTTTAAATTCAACTAGGTTTCATAGTCTGTAGTAGATGTAGAGTAAATAAGGCAGCTGAGATACCAAACCAGTAACATTTTAATGCATTGACCGTGGTTCAAAATCTCAAGTACAATTCCAGTTGTAAACAATGAAGTTATATAACAGTGATAGCCCATTCATTGTGGTTGCAAGCATAGCGATCGGCGATCTTATGTTGGGGATATAAACTATGGTCCCATCAATGAACCAACTTGTTGAAAAATAAGTGTTCTTTTAGAAATGAAACGAGTGATTATGTTTAAGAACTCTTAGCCAGCGTGTCACGGGATCAAGTCCCGGAGCCACTGAAGACTCCTCATGTAGAGGGGCTGATGTTCGTTAAATCTGTCTAGATTCAAAGCCCTCCCTTTGGCGTGATGTTGTTGTTTGAAAGGGGAAGTGTCAGCTTAGATGTCGTCCTTGTCATTTGAACGTGGCTCAAAATTCTTTGTGATCATAGTTTGACGTCAATAAAGACTCTCTCACTCTCTTCGGAGTAAAACTGAACCTCACGGTTTTCATTTGAAGTAGTGTGGAAATGAAAGTAAGGTGCATCTCTCGGGTATCGTAGTACTTATGTCTAAATCGCAGGTTGGAATCAAAGGTGCGTCTCCAATAGTTTCCATGTGGCTTCAGCGCAACGTTTCCTTACCGTTGTGAACGCTGGAGACCCACCGTTATGTATGTTAAATTTGTCGGACCTCAACTTCCATACGTTGGCGTGGTTTGGAAGTTTGGAGGGGTGGAATACCAGCTCAGGTGTTGTCCTTGTCTAGACCGTAGCTGAACATTACTTTTTACGAGAACAGCTCGTTTTTGCTGCATTATATTTCTGTTTAGTTTGACGACAATAACTCATCAAGTTGCTAAAGAAAGAAGTGCGATTAAAATAGATTCAAACAACTAAATGTTGCTATTTAAATTTGTACTTAAACATTTGCCGTTTTGTTAATAATTCGTGCTCAAATTGTTAATAACTTCAACTAAACTGTTCTGTGTTAAATAAAAATGACTCATTAAGCTTAACATTATGTTTATTTTGAATTTAATATCAATGCATTTTAATTCAATTTCCTGAATTTAAATTTTAATCAACACACACTGATTAGAAAAGAATGCTGTACCAAAAAACAATTCATTTCTGAAACAAAGCTCGGTATGAGCTCGTATTTCACGCAAAGAGAAATATAAAGAATTAAAACCACATTCCAAAATTCTTTTGTTAAAATGTAATACTTCTTAAAAAAAGATTAAGATACTTTTTTTAAAGAAGGAAGTAATTGTGAAAAACTTTTTTTAGGAAAAGATAAATTTTGCCTTAATATTTTTTTAAAAAAAAGTTAATAGCGTAGTAAAAATAACATTAAGTAATTACATTGTGACAAAGAAAAGATAACGTTCTTGAATCGCTGATCGCGGTTTTCATTGATTGAGAGAGAAAATTATATTTAGAATACATATTTTTTACGTTTTAATTTTTATCAAAATATATCATTTTTTAAGACATAGTTTCCTTTGTTTCAGTTCGAGATTAGGAATTCCATTTTTAATTAAAGTAATTATTCTAATTATGCAAATTACGGGTATACTATATCACTTTTGTTGTAGTTATGCTGATATTGCTTAGAAATCACGAGGAACCTTTTTCCGATTCTTGTTATTTGTGATTGCAGAAACGGGATATTATTCTTTTCTTACAGTGGAAATTGTATTTCATTTCTTGGTCAACAAATCGTTTTTTCTTTAGTAGTACATAACTGTATTTTTTTTAAAACTTCATTTGTAGGAATTTTAATTTAGGCTAATTGTAATTTAGGAAAAGAAAACCGTGATTTTTTATGTTCAGTTTTACCTTACTTCGTTGTTTTCGTTCATGAATATGTTTTCATTTCGGTTTTCAATGAATTCTCATTAAATTAGTTATTTGATGTAAATTTGCCGCGAAAAAACTGATTTATTTTTTAAAAGTAGAAAAGAATTACTATTGCGAATAATTTTAATTTTTTTAAAATGAAAATCTGAATCTAATTATATATTTTCCCCTTAAAATAATAAAGTATACTGTGAAGTCGAAGGTATGCTTATTTACCCAATTTTTAGTTACTGAATGTAAAAAAAAAATATAAGTTCTCTTTATAAAGCAATTTGATCAATAATACGTGTTAATATTATTGATTTTGATTTTTTTTATATCGATAGACTTAAATCTTGCGATGAAAGTACTCGTATTTACTTTAGTTTGAAATTTTTACAAATTAAAATCAATCAGGTCAAGTTATTTAATTTACTTGTTTATCTACACAGGTAAATCTCGCGACAAGCTTTTATATCGTACTAGCTTTTACCCGCGGCTCCGCTCGCGTTGATGTCTTTAAATAACTGTCTAAGTCGTAATTATCATCATTAAAAAGTAAATAATATAATATGGTAATTTTTTTTATTGCTTGACTGAAACCAATAAAATTTAAAATGTCTAAAATTTGAGCTTAGTTTAAAAAAACTGAAAACGTAATTTATTATAAAAATTAACAACAAATATTCAATAACTTAAACTATTAATATTTTTAAAAATCGAAAGTATCTACGTTTAATATATAATTCCTCTTCAAAAGAACTCAAAACAGAATATTATTCTAAGATGCTACTGTATACCATATTGTATGTTCTTCCGTCAGTTGCAAATATGTGAAGATTTGGGCATTGGACACACCGATCAGGCTACATATAGTTGGTCATGGGAAAAACATTGCATTTCCAAATGCACCCCTGCTAGCTGAAATGTTAGCTTTGTTAATAGCAACAGTAAAACTGGAAATTGAACATAGTATGTTCAAATATTGGCACCAAGTATATTCTGCATCAGTTTTGTGATCCAAGGCCTCGTTCCTTTACATAGTCGAGGAGCATCGAGATTTTGCATAACTGGTACATTTAGTTTTAATTGAAGTTTATGTGAGGGTACACCCGAAAGTTCAAGTGAATTTAAGAACTCCGTGGGATATGAAGTACTTTGTTCTTTATCCATGATTGTATTCATTGATAAATATTTCTTCAATCCCCCCTCCCCCGCACGTCATTTAAATTTTCAATGTTGATTTTATGGACAATGTCATTGTTAGGTGCCAATATTGAACTGGTGCGCAACCACTGATCCTAATTTAAATTTTGTTGCATGCCCTGGTAAATTTGACCAATAAGATTTACATCATTTTCTTCTACATTACAAAATGCTCTGGAAGTAAAATATAACCTCCAGCATTTGCTTCCAAACATCCATAACCGATTTTCAATTGTGTCTCTGCATAATATTCCGAATTTAAACCATAGCAACTGCTATCTTCTGGGTTTTTCTGATGGTCATTAATATTAAGTTTAGCAAAAACGTTTTTCCGGTTCCTCCAGGGGCGTCGAGAAAAAGAGTGCACCACTGCCGGATTCTAGTTTGCGTAACACTTGTTGGAAAACGTGACTTTGTTCTGGAGTTCATTGAGGGATAAATTCTGTTACTTGATTTTGCAATGCTATAAAATCGTAGTTTAATTCTCAAGTAATTTCATTATCGAAGCCATTTCCGTCGACACGTCTAGGGCTAATCATTCCAAAACCATGTAGCTTCTTCCTAACCATTCTGAAAAACTTTATTGCGTTTCGCTGTAGATATGTTCATTGAAAGGCATATTTGGTTGTTTTTCGTCGCAAAATATCTTCCCATGTACTTATTCCAAAAGTTTTGAGGATTAGAAAGACTGAAGATGAAATAAGTATTGCGTAAAGCTCCCTAATTTTATTTGGCGAGTGACATCGTATGGATGCCTCCATAGTATATCTTCAAAGTAATACCTCCATGTAAAATATCTAGATTCAGTATAAGTGAAAAATTTTGTGTAAAATATGAATATTGTATAATTAGGTTAAAAAAATTCAAAGTAATAAATACTTTCAAAACTAATCAAAGTAATCAAAACTTTTTATGAAACTGTCAATTAATATTACCATAGAATTTTCAATATCACGCGCGCGCAATTCGCTAAAACTTTATTTTGTTTCCCTCTTTAAAAAGTGGGAGAAAATTTGCATTAAAATATCTGGGATTGTCGGAATAGAGAACTTCTTAGCCAACTTGGCGATATTTCTCAAAGTTTGAGTTTGACATTTAACAATCGTAACTTAATAAACGTTAGACGTTTAATAAAAAGCCATTTAAAAAATTGCTTTTTGTAAAGATGCTAAATTACACTATGTTTCAGTTATTTGTTACAAATGTGAGAAAATTTTTATTAAAATTTCCATTATTGACTAAATGCATAATTTTGCGCCAACTTGGCGTGAAGTAAACAACGTCAACGTTTTACCCGCATAGTTCCCGTTCCCTTAAGAATATGGAGATAAAATATATCTTATGTTACTCGCTGATAATGTAGCTTTCCATTGGTGAAAGAATTTTTAAAATCGGATCAGAAGTTCCCGAGATTAGCCGGAACAAACAGACAGACAAAAATTTTAAAAATTGATTTTTTGATATAAGTACCGTATATACCTTAAAATGCATTTAGTATAAAGCTGTTAATTTGAAATTACAAACAGACACTTCAATTTTATTTATTTGTATAGATAAATTGTGTAATAACGTTGAAAGTTGATAATAAAAAAAGTTTTAAAGGAAAATTTTATTTTATTCTTTTTAGCTTGTTTAAATAAAAGCTTGTTTTTAAAAAAGTTTTTTTTACTTTTAATTTATTTCAAAAGTGCTTTTCGTGCAGTTTAAAAGTGTGTTTTATTTATAATGTCAACAAATTAAAAATGAGTAATATAAATTTTCTTAAAGTTAATTCCTACTTTGAATGGATGAATAGAAATTATTTTATTAACGATTGAAAATTTGAACAAGATATTATGTATATGTATGTACGTTTAAGGAGAAAGAGTGTACTAATAGTATGAAAAACCGGTTTTCGACGCCAACTTCTGTCATTGTTTTAATTGTTTCATTGTTACAACAATGGAGACGAATCTAAGTTAGCGTCGAAAACCGGTAATTAATTTAACTATCTGGTAATTAATGAATGATATGTGAAAAAACTGTATTAACATCAAGTGTCATCCACTTCAAGTATAAAAAAAATTATTTGAACATAATTGGATGAATAGTAAATATTTTATTAACGATTGAAAATTCGAACAAGATATATAAATATATTCATAGGGAAAGAATAAACTAATAAAAGGAATTGAAAAAGAAGTTATGAGAAGTACACTGTTGTATTTATATTTTTCGAGGCGAAATTCAACCTTTAAACACACAAATGCAATTTATAAAAATTAAAATTTTCGCCCCGAATATTAATGGCAAAGTGAAAGTAAATAGTGCTGTTCCGCTTTACGCGAATAAATAAAGGAAATACAAAATAATAATTGCTTGTATTGAATCACTTTTTCTTCTTTGGACTTCGAAAAGATTTCCGATTTTTAAAGAAATAATCTCGCTTAATTCCTCCGTCTTAAAAAGACTAAATTTCCAATAAACGGTTGTGTTAAATACTAAGAGTTTTGGATGTTGTCCAAGAAAATTTTCGATTTTGTGCTTCCCCTCCCCCAGCAAGTAGAGATACAAGTTAAATATTATCTTCGTGATTGACTTACCACTGGGAAGAAAGTTTAGCATATCAAAAAAAATTTAATAGTTAAGATAAATTATACCTGAGGTGTTTATCTAACAGTTTCCTTTTTTTAATGTTACCCGAAATTGTGGTGTTTTTTGAAACATGTGAAGGAAAGGAAAAATTTGAAAGTTATCTTCACGTTTTGATGAATAATTTCAAATTTGTATTTTAAATTTTTAAAATTAATTCTAAATATTTGTTATTAATAATCTCTATAATGGTTAGTGATATAATTATTTTATTAATTTAGTATTAAAATAGAAGTTTAATGTTGCCCCAAAAAGGGGTGTTGTACAAATTTATAAAGAGGAGGGAGGTTAAAATTATTGAAAGCAAATTATTAAAATTAATGTACAATACAAAAATGCTTATTTTTGACCCGTGGTAGTTCTGCCAAATTTTATGAAAAAAAAAATGTATATTTTGTTTATTTTCAATGCATCTTTTTAAATTTATGTATGGAAATATGAGAAATGGAGAACGATTATATATTACAGATATTATTGTGTTAGATTTTCTTTTGATAAAATCAAAGTTATTATCATGATAAGTTCGGTTCTTGCATTTGTTCTTAAATCTTTTTGGAACTAATGTGGAAAGAGAAAAAATAAAGTTTCGCATTCACTATAATCATTTTAAATTTTAATAAAAATTTCTAATCAGATTCTTGAAAGTCATACTTTAAATTCAATACGCAATTAACTAAGATATTTTGACATTATTGAAAGACACCAATTTTATATTAGAATAATGCTATAAAAAAGTTGCCATGGAGATATTTTTAACCCTGATAATGCTTTTCTGACTTTTTTTAAATGTAATTATTAACTTTTTTTTTCAATATAACATTCTTTTTGAAGGCTCTTTTTTCAAAAAACGAGCTAAAAATTGGTATTTTTCAGCCTTATAAAAATAAATTTCTAGAGGTTTGAACAAAAAAAATTGAGTTTCAAATCAGATGTCGAGCTAAAATTTATGTAAATGCTTACTACTTTAATTGTGCTTATTCATTTATTTTGTCTTTATGTGGGAGTACATAATTAATTTCTTATGTTTATTGTAAGAACACTTTTATTTATACACACTTATTTAATTTTCTTTTTTTTTCCAGGTAAGTTCAAAAATCCTCCTGTTTGTTGTTGGTACCGCAGGTAATTATTGCTTCTGATGATGTATATTTATATAAAAACTGTATGTTTTAATTAAAAATAATTAAAATCCACTCATTTGTGCTGTATTTCGTATTTTTTTAAAAAAAAATTTCGGACCCGATTTTTAATTATTTAAAATTAATATGCAAGCACAAGTGTATAAAATTAATCCAGCGGCGTTATAGATAAAACTTTTTTATTTTTATCTATTTGTCTCTTACAAACTCCAATTTTGGTAAGCATTTCTCCATTGTAATGCTAAGAATAAGTTTTGCAGAGAACGAATCCCAGGGGAGAGGGTGGTACGAGAGCGTTATAAATAAAAAAAATTCTATTTCGAACTATTACAATTTCAGACTTTTAAATTTTGCCAAACATATTTCTTCTGTTGTATAGAGGTCTGGGAACAGGTTTTTCCAAAGTAGACTCCTAAGAGGTTTTGGGGAGCGTTGTAAATTTAAAAAAAAATCCCGTTTTCGGACAATTAGGCTTACAGACTTGCAATTGGCAAGCATGTTTATTTTAATGAGTAGAGATCCGCTATAAATGGTGTTTGAAGAAATTGGCCAAGGGAAGGGGGGGGGGGCTAAAGGGGCGTGAATGATAAATAAAGCTTCTATTTTAGAATTTTTAGTTTTGTCCTTTTTAAAACAAAAGGAGAATATTATAGAAATATTTTTCAATACAACCGAAACCTTAATGCTAGGACTTAGTTAAAAATAACCCCCCAAAAATTGATACTTACAGTATCATCATATATCCAGCGAAGAGGAAACGCGTGGTGGGGAACGTGTCCCCCCCCCTCCGTCTAAATTCTTGACAAGGTGAAATGATACGAATACGAACTTTTTTCTGCTTCCTTTTTTGTTTTTGGAGCAGAATTCCTTTTTGACAGGGATGTTCTGTGTTTTCTCTTGGCGGTTTTGATACTGAACTTCTATTGGATTGTTACATTATGATGACCTTATAAGTATAGATACATTCTCGTTGTTTTTTCATCTATAGGAAGCATTTAAGTATTTCATAGTACATTTAACAATGATAAAAAGGCAATTATCATAATTTAATAATGTTTTTCTTAAAACGCATACATATGTAAGATATCTGGCATTTTTTTTTGCATATAAAATAATTTAATAAAATTGGTATGAGATAGATATATTTTTTCAAATGTGGCTGCATTTTGGAACTCAAGCCTTAGCAAACACAGCAAATCTCCCAAGAGTGAGAGCCATTTCAATGGTGGCACCATCTAGTGGCGACTCTCGGTGCCAAATTTTGACGCTTGAATTAATTTTAATTCAAGCTCTCGCTGGATGGTAAACATTGCTGTGATTTCTTTTTGCCAAGAGTACCAGAGCCAAATTGATACTCAAGGAATCTTTCACATGCCGCATAATCATAAGACATGCTTGCCTTTGATTTTCGCACCCAGAAAATTTATCTATTCCAAACGGTATTGAACCCACAATCTAGGCTTACGCTAACTCTAAGCTACCAAACCGACTAATTAGAGGAAAAAAAACAAGACGAATTTTGACCCGCATGCTAGAAATACTAAATACAATGTAGGGTATGAAAATAGAATCCACCCAACCAGCAGAAAGTTTATCCTAATTAGAAATTAACCGAGATTTATTAACTAATACAGAGAACTAAACGTGACTCACAAGCCGCATACTAAAGACGGTTGAGGCTCTTCAGTCTTGAGTCTGTACATGTTATTAAAAAAATTACTTATCTTCCCCTTTTTCCTTTATAATTAATTATCCGTTGAAAAATTACTCTTATTTCCCTATATTTTTAAACATTTGACTGGCTTGAGGCTGTTACTTCTGTGTTACACTGTTTTCCATTAATACAGTTTCATGAGAATCTGTGAAAAAATACTAGAGTTAGTCTTAAAGTAGTATAAGTCTGTTTTGTTGGTGAAAATGTCGCCATGGGTAGACAATCTTCAATGTGATTTCCAGCAAGGTTTACTGCGTTAGTTGCTGCGTGAGTACTCATGAGATATATTTAAACACTCGACAAAAGAGACCAATACACATTCCGTATTTTATGACATGTTTAAGAATTAACGAAAAGAGTATTTGTGTGTGAATGATTTTTGCATGGATAGATAATGAAGTCACATTTAATTGTTGGTGCAAACATGGAAGATCTGGATAAAGCCCGTATGGTATTACTGGTGCAGAAATTATTTCACGAGTTTGAAAATTTAAATTTCAACGTAACGCAATATACTTGTTCTTGCATTGAACCCACATAAATTAAAACATATAACATAGATTTTTTGTTTTTGACGGAATGCAATTTTGTTTTATCCTATCCCTGTCTTCGGCATCTCTGCCATTAGTCGACGAGCAGCCCAATAAAAGGATGACGAAGCATAAAAAGAATTAAAATTTGTCTCCGTAGAGTTGTCTACAAAAAACTTTAAAACAATAGGGCAGTGTCTGAGGTGGTCACCATCCATTTCAACCTGGTTGCACAGAGGGCACCAAGCAGAATCCTTTACTCCAATGCGATGTAAATGCTTTTGCAAGTAATCATGTCCAGTAAGTAAACGAAAGCATGCAACTCCAACAGATCGAGGCAGGGAACTGGGGACTCTATCACTTTTGTTAAGCAAGATATTCCACCTTTTACCAGCAGCTGCTTCACCATACTATTAATTTGCAGTTTACTGTAAATAATTTTTCTGATGTTACGCAGAGGCAAGGGAGAGTCAGGTTCGGACATGAGAGATCCCTCTTTAGCAAGCCTATCTGCTTTCTCATTTACAGAAATGTTACAGTTGCTGGGAATCCACTGGAGGGCAATGCTTTCTCTAGACTTCCCAAGTTCAGCTAATTTCCTTCTACAGGAATTCACTAGAGCGTTTTCATTATATCTTGAGTTTACTAGAGACAAAATGGCAGCTTGAGAATCGATAAAGAATACAATATTATGCTCAGATATGCTTTCCAAATTTATCAATTGCAAATGATATTGCAGCTATCTCACCATCAAAATTGTCACAATACTTTCCAACAGGATAACTAATACTGAAAGCACTTGAATAGGCTCTAGCACCACCATTTTTAATAGCATCTGCTGAACCATCTGTGTATCCATGGAACCATTTGTCAGGATATCTGTAATGTATAGTAGCAAGGGCAGCACTTATTAAGTTCCCTTTGTATAGAAAATTGTTTACCAACACTCCAAACAAGATCCAGGTGGCTCTCCAAAGTCATCTGGCACATAATAGGGTTAAGTTCCTGTGGGAAAACTTGGCGGTTGGGTGCAGGAATATCGAAAGTATCATAAAGTTCACGAACAGTTGCGAAAAAAAAGACCTATGCATTTTTAATCTTTCATTTAAAGGGGTCTATAATAAAATAGGAAATTGTTTCTTCTTTTCAAGCTCTTTTCAACCAGGTTCAAGGCACTTCTTTGGCTCCTTTCACTCAAAGGTTCCAAATCTGTCTGGAGATCCATTGCAGCTTTAGGTGTTGATTTGGCCCCACCATTGATAAAATGCAACATGCTAAATGCAAAATATTACTTTATGTGTAAGACTTTATTTGAATAACATAAAAAATATTAAAATTTAAGCATATTGTAGTCTTGATTTATATCACATCCTTGTTTGCAATCGTTACAAAACTCTTATCCCTGTTCTCGTATAAAGGTCTCGTATTCTCGTCAATGTATATAAATGGCTCTTATATACCTTGATTCACTTACACACAACTGACCTCTTCTCTCTCTCGAAAGTTTTTCAAGCCCAGTACATAGGATGTTCAACTTACGGTATCTGACAGGTTGCGGAAACTTTTTTTTTAAATAGGAGATATGGGGATTTTTTTGTTATTTTTAGATTTGTTTGGTGCATTTTAAGAAAAATGTGCTAAAATTAAGAAGAGAAAAAGAAATGATTATTACTAAAATGGAAAAAATAGGTAAAAATTGACAAAAAATAGCATAAACGCGGCCCATTCTGCAACAAAGGTTTATAAACAAATTTTCAATTTTTTCCATCTAATGTGTTGCTATATTATTCAATTTTGAAATGACCTTCAGGATGAGAGATATTTTCTTTTTTACAAAAACTAGAGCACTTTATCTCGGTTACTATATGAAAATGCTTAAAAAGACAGTGATTATATTCTCATAAGGGACTGTAAAATTTGTAATAAAACAGTGATTGATAAATCTGAAAGTTAAAACAATTCTACTATTATACAAAACTTACAGAAAAAATTTCAGTTAATTATGTTCAAAACCTTTTGAGCAATCGCTGACCCCGTTTGATTATTTAAAAAAAAAAACAAAAAAAAAACATTTCGAGTAAAACGCGTATGACATCTTGCTTAAAATAATGGCATCTGCTTTTACTAAAACACTTGTAGTTTTTGTTGTAGTAAACGGAAAGTGATAAACTTGGTATCTTTATAAAGCTAATAAGATGGCCCATAAAATAAAATCATTAAAAAAATTTGTCAATTTTTGGCAAAATTCACAGTTGTAGGGTAGTCGGATACCTTAAAAGATGTTGATTTTTATATGCACATATTTTCTGAGATTTTTAAAAGCGTTTTGAAAGTAGTTTAATAGTTTTTACTTTATATTTATGGTAACTTTCAACTTAAATAACTTTTGCCGTCTGTTATACAAATTGATTATGTAAAATATTTGGTACAATAATAATAAGCAAAAACAACGTTTTCCTTTCTAATTAAATTTAAAACAGAACTAATATTTATAATTACAACTTACGAGATCCATTTAATATCGCTAAAGTAAAATGCATGCTATATAACGGATAAACGATTCTTAGAATTTTCCCCCATAGTAATATAAAAATTCCTTGTTATTAAAACGATAAAACTTTCTTCGTTTTGTAATACGAACCACAAAGGGACAATTCTTTTAGTTAAGAAACTAATCAATATCTATAATACTGAAATTATTATAAAAATTTATGCTCAAATTTAAATTAATATAATAGTTATGTGAACAATGATTAATAAATTTAATATTATTAATTTCGTCTGTCTCTGTCTGGTTCACTGTCTGTTTCTCTGCCTTTCTCTTTAAATGTCTTTCTGTCTCTGTCTTTCTCCCTGCGTTTCATATTATAATACTGAACTGTTTTTTAAATTTGCCACTTTCGAATGGGAAAAAAATTACTTATTAATGAACTGTTTTTAACTTTTAAAGATTGCATAATCAACGTATATTTTAATAAAAAAAAAAACAGTTCAATAATTTTTTTTCTGCGAAAGAGTATATGTATTAAAAAAAAGTATAGTCTTGTATCGAAATATACAATCGACTCTCGATAATTCAAAGTTAAAGGGACAAATGAAAAACTTCGAATTTTCAAGAATTCGCGAATTATCAAGAGGGTAGGTAAAAACTCTCAACATTCGCGAAGAGAAATTTTTATCTAACTCATTTAAATTTGAAACTATGTAATAAAGGAACTAGTGTACATATGTTTGAAATTATTTGAAAGTATTTTTAAAAAGTACATATTATATATAGTATAAATATTATACAGAAGTTAAAAGTCATGTATTAAAAATACATAATGTATACATAGTTTTTTTTTTGACGAAAAAATCTGTTAACTTTTTTTATTTTAAGGCATTCAATCTAACTTTGTCAATGGATTTTTCTATAATAAATTAAGTTGGAAAGACGTCTGCATCAATACGATTTTGAAGGAAAAATTACTGTAGTTTGATTAGTGAGACACTTTTGACTTCTGTCAGAATTATCGGAGTCCACTTCGTTGGTCATCAAAGGGGCTACGTTACAGGAGAGACAAGCAGAGACAAAATATGTAAACTCCAATCTGTTTGCTACAAGACTACATGATAGTTAGTGTTTGAATTGTGGAGAGTTTTATAAGATCACTTCGAATTATCGCGTGTTGTAGTCTGGCCAGCCACAGATTTTACTTCGAAATATTGAGTGCACCAAACCGTATTGTTTTTGTTCGAAATATGAAGAGTTTTTCTAGGGGCTGAGCATATACTTCGAATTAGCGAGAGGTTCGAATTAGTGAGAGTCGAGTATATCCATTTTAGTATGCATAGTATCACAAAGTGGTATAAATAATTTTTCCATTTGGGTTTTTTTGTGCCCATGACTACATATTGTATCATTTGCAAAATATAAATACAAAAAAGATATTTCCATATACTTTTTTTTCCTCTTATGTTGCGATAACAAAAGTATTTAATTCTTTGTGGGTCATGTGTTATGTTTTCAGCACATTCTGCTAACAAGTATCTTGAAATGTTTTACTATAACTGTCGCCTATATTGAAGCATACGCATGATATAAAAATTTCACTTTCTACCTCCTTTCTCTTTTATTTTGAATAGTTTAGTCTGGATTCCCTTTTAATGCCTTGCAAATTCAGAACACCAACATTTCATTCGAAGTTTGTTGATATGGGTTTTTAGAATGTCGGAAGACTCTTTTTGAATAAAGTGAAATTTTACCTTTTGAACTATAAAAAATGCTTCGTCATGGCTCAGGAGACACATTTGAAAAATCCTATGTTCGAATATGTGGTGTTACTTTTTGAAAAACTGCATTAATTTTTTTGTTTTGATATTTAGTTTTTTATAGATACCGAATATCTTTACTGTACCTAAAAATAAAATCTGTTTTTTCTAGAAATATTTTCAGCTGTCTTTCTGTGCATTTTCTGTCTTATGGGGCACAATATGATTCAATTGACAAAAATCGGTCAAAAAATCAAATCTAATTTCTTTTAGCTTAAATTATTCATTATATACATTTCTATAACCTATCAAAATTCGAAAGCTCTAAACTTAAAAAACGCAGAATTATGATAAATTTTACATTCGTTTTTTTATTCACATTCCTATAGCAAATCAAAACTTTAAACGTACTTATCTCGGAGAATGATAAAATAACTAGTTTGTCTTCATTTAAAATGCTAAGGCTTTTTTTCTATTGTGCGTATTGCTTTGAATTTTTTTTTATTCATTGCTAATAGTACATACAACAAAGGTTGGTATGCATTTTTGAGAATCAAGCAATAATTTTTTAAAAAAATAACTGAACTCAGAATTTATACATTTTTTAAGAAATTTTCAATATGCATTCATAAAAGAAGTATGGTACGAATACCAATCATATTATCGCAAAAACCATACCAACTTTTTTTATACTTAGTTTGACGTACTTGTAAATCAAATTTCATGCGTATACGTAAATTTTTGTTGTAAATTTTATATTAAATTTTATATTTGTTGTAAATTAAATATTTTTTGTAAATTTTAAAATCACTTCAAAAATTTTATGTTTTTTCCTTCAAAAATTAAATGTTTAGCTTTTTATGAAATTTTGAGCACAAAATCTGCTTTACATAGCATGCACACATAGGAGGCAACCAAAACAATTTTGAAAATTCTTAAATTAAAAATTTTTGCGTAAATCCTTTTATGTCCCCTTAAAAACTTCTTCCGAATGTATTTGAGAAATTTCAATGTGAGCTCGTTAGGATGGATCGAGGTTATATGGGGGGGGGGGGGATGATTATTTACACCGAAACCTACATATGCGGCAAAAATGTTCGATGGTGTGAAGATTATATAGGAGAAAAATATTAAAAAATTTAATATTTTCACAAAGGCGTTGAAGTCTCGAAAAACTGCTAAAAGATATAATTTTTTTGTTAGAGGATTTTAGAATCGAAAGTAAAATTATTTTCCTGCAATATAATTGACCAAAAGTGACGATAATTGATAAGTGAGTAATGTGTAATACAATGTGCATTGCAATGTTTCATAATCCCAGATATCTCTTCCCCCACCATCGAATCCACAAGCCTGGTTTCCTTTACCGTGAACTGTAATTTCGACAATAAGTTTTATTCTTTTTAAATTCATTAGGTCAGGATTCATTCATTATTATGTCTTTACTGGCTATAGATACTTAAATTGACACTATCTGGTATAGACATACACGTTGCCTCCAGATCGTTGTGTCAACTCTTTAGTATCTATAGACAGGAAAACCAATATCATGTTAGAATTTCAATTAAAAACTAATGGTAACATTTCGTTTTGAAATAGTTTATTTAATAGAGAAATAATTTAAATCACAGTCGTAGGTATTGTGTCGTGTTGTTCAGTGACTAATAATGTCCAATTTTCGAACCCCAGCAAGGAAAATCGAATTCGGATTTACCTTCTACGGACAATGAGTGCACATTTGTTGAGGGAAATCTGAAAAGGGAAAAAAATCAGATTGATGCCAATATTTTCTCTTGTATATCTGAATGCCAATCAGAAGCTTTTCTTTTGATGAGAGGGGTATTCTAAAGCAATCCTTAGAAGGAAGAAGACTACACAAAGAGAATTTTCTGACGTGTATTCGAATATTTTCCTGAAGCGGAACATTCTTCGAGCTCAGAAAAGAAAATAAGAATTTATTCCTCGTGTATCCAGTGTTCTGAAAACATCTATCTCTTTCGGGGAGCCAGATTAGAGGACAAATGTGTTTTTCGCATTGAAAACTTTGGATTTATTTCGTGTGCTTTGATTTTTGAGCTATGTGTATATGCTTGCGAAGCCTTAGAGGATGTTTCTTAATATTTATGTGGTTATATTTTTCCTTGTAGAATGCATAAAAGTGGATTTTTGTATCTTCCTCGGTAAAGCAAGTTTTTTCTGGTTTGTCCATATCCAGCAGTTAATCCTCTTTTACGGATATGTTTTTTTTTATGTGGATCATTTTTATGGGATTTCGGATTCGCTGGTTTTGTGATTTCCATCCAAAAAGTTGTTTCTTGTGCATATTTTGAAGTTGTCCAACTTGGAAACATTATCTGGTGCGAATAATGAATTGCAGCAAAGAACACGATATTTTGCTTTTTAATAATATTAAATAAAACGAACTCAGTTTGATTAAAAACTTATTCTTAAGTTTGTGACGGATCTATACGCGACATTATCATTTTTCCTGGGGAAACTTTAGGGCTAGCTTTCGCGTTAATTCACAGCCATCCCTCTAGAAGAAACCTTGATATTTAAATTAGTTTGACTATATAAAGTCAAGGTTTTGTAAATGTAAGATAGAAGGAGTAGGAGAACTGTTGTGTTGATTCGTAAGTGAGATTTATTTCATTATCACAAGGTGAGTTAAAGACGGAGTTTGCCACTATAATAAATTAGTGGATTGAGAATTAATATTCTAAGGGATAGATTGGATTAGATTAAATCAAACAGATTACTTGCGCTTGTTTACTTAGTGTAGATTGCTATCTTTATTTCACTCCTAGGGTTTCCTCTTGTAGTTTCACTTGTGGTTGATTAGTGTGCTTGAATAGTAATACAATATTAATTATTGTGGAAGTTTCTGGTGATGCTTTGTTTCTCCCCACATCCTTAAGTAGGCAAGACGGTGTGGCATCGTGGACTCGGTTGCGTGTGTTGACGCCAAGCTAACATTAAAAATACTTTTATTGTGATCTAAAAATGCTTTATTTCCTTTTAAACATTTAGAAGGTCACTGGGAAGAGAAGTCAGTTACAGGTGCCAGTCCTATTTTTCCATTCGGTTGTATCGGTATCCCCTCCTCGCTTCTCCGGGCATCAGGTCTTCGGGATACGGAGAACGAAAAGTAAATAGCCGAATTTCTCTACCGCGGGCACTCGCCTCGCGCTTTCTTCTTAGACCGCAGGATTCCGTCTCGGAGGTTGATCTCTTCTTTCGCCGGGTCGACCCTTTTAAACTGCAGGAGCGGGTTAACTCCACGCCCCTCATCAACTCCCATTGGCAGGCCTCAGGTTTTGCACCCTGCACCTCGGTCTCACTAGCCCACCATTGGTGCAGGGAGAACAATGGCTCTGGCCCCTCTCAAAAGTTCCCCGCGACCAGGGCTTGGCTGACATCTGGTTCTCGAACCACCTCGCCGCCTTTTCCTCTTTTGATGTTACCCGCCGCCGTCTGCCGAGGCGCCAGCCTTTTAAGACGGACAATCACTGCCTATGGACGAAAAATAATACAGTGATACCCAGCCCATAGTGTTACGAGTTACACCGGTGCCGACAGTCCAGATGTCTGACAAAGGACAATGACGCCAAAGCCACGTGCTCTCTAGTAGTATGCTCTCCTGTAGTATCCGTCATGTATTGGGTACGATTTCTCCCTTTGTGACTACGTCACAACGGTGAAGGAGTGACTTCAAGTACGTTGCGCTCACAAGTTTTTATACAAATTTCTGTAATATTTCAGATTTAATAAAAAGAAAATTCGAACTGTTATAACACAACAGCGAACGGGAGAATCATTTATGACATCGATCACTTTTTCTTTTCATTTTGGAAAGACTTCCTATTCTTGAAGAGACGCGAGCTTAACTTTCCATCGCAAAATTTCGAAATCCATTATAGAATGCTTTGCTAATTACGGGAAGATTTTGAATATTGTCTGGGGACATTTTTCGATCTCGTGATCTTTGTAGAGGATGAACCTTAGAGCATGAGTTATGAGGTAATGTGTATTCGTTAGACTTCACGCTTAAAGAGACATGCAGTCTATCAAAAAAGTTTTTGAAAGTTTTTTTGATGAATTGTTTTCCGTGTTGTTTGAAAGTTTGACTTATTAAAAAAAAGTTGTCGAAGGAAATGAGAGACAATGAGGGGGAAAAATGTAAAATAGTTTTTCTCTTCCTTTTTTTAAAGGGACATATTATCCTGAAAATTATGAAGGTAATGATTTTTTTTTAACTACTACATTTTCATTCTACGACTTTTCTAAATATGTGTTCGAAATTGCATAGTTTTTGCTACGTTATTTAGCCAGTTGTCTAGCTTTTGTTAACAGTATGTCAAAGCTAAAGGAGGTATTGTTGCTTCTTCATTCGGCACTTTCATTTATTTTGTGACCTTTAAAACTTTTTACTTTTTTCAACCTTTGTTTTTTTTTTCTGGTTTCTATTTCTTAAGATAATAGTGTCTGGGAAAAAAATGCTAATTTTTATATTCGATGTAAAGTTTTGGAACTTTTTCTGGCTGTTTTGTCTGTGATGATTCTGTTTAAGGAAAAATACTTTAGGTAAATAGCGTTTTTTTTTTTAAATTATGAAATTTAGATATTGGTGTTTTTGTGCTATTTTTTATAGCGTGTTCGACATGGAAAAAAATAATAAAAATAAAAGTATCTCCCGTAATATCCATTCCAATCATAGAACTGTGAGGAACACTTCTATGGAAAAGAAAATTGTTCAGAAATATTCAAATTTCTAGAAATAGTAGGAATTATAAAATGATTGTTTAAAAAGTGTATTTCTGAAACATATATTTCATGCGTGTTCAAATTGGGTGCATGTGACCATTTTTAATATAAACATATGAATTTAAAAAAATATTTCAGGTTACCGAGGCTTCTTAAATGGGTAAATGATGTAAAATAATCAATCTTAACAATCGATTCTTTTTAGGCAATTCATTTTTAAAAACTTATGCTTTACGATAAATTTGATAAATAAATTGAATTGTGAAAATATAAAGTGTGTTTTCTTGATTATAGTTTTGATGTTTGAAACTCTAGAGTTAAAATGTACACATTTTGAATTTTACTATCAAAAAATGTTTTGAAAACTATTTTAGTGGAAAGAAAACGCAAACGATTTAAAAAAAAAAACACTTTTTGATGAAATCCTATCATTTTTTTTTAGTCGTTGCTTACGAGTATTAGAATTATGGCTCTATTTTTATTAAAACTAATTTCATTTGTTTTTTACCAAATTTTCAAGTTTCGTCAATTTTTCCGATTTTATTACTTCTTTTTTTTGGAACTATGTGTATTTACGAAAGATTAAATCTAAAAAAAATATCGAGATGCGCATGAAATTATATCTTAAAATAAATTTTAAACGATTCTAGCGAGAGTCAAAAGAACAAATCGTAAATGAATAAAAACAACTTTTTTAACATGATTCAAAATCAACAATTTATGTATTAAATTTGAATTGTGTGTTTAGGGAATTGAACCCAACAACCTGTGTACGTTAAAGTATTCCTCTTTAAATGTTTTTTTTTTAAATTTTAAAACTGCATTGTATTTATTAAATAAAAATTATAGAATTATTTTTAATTCTAATTTTAAAAAAAATATTTTTATGTAAAAAAATTATGAAACGTTTTGCTTATTTAGTGAATGGACTAAATTCTTGACCGTCACTTGATAAATGCAGTCACGTGTTCTCCATTGCATTCAAAATTGACTTAAACTTTTTGTTCTACTTGAAATTTGGTTAAAAAGGTCAAGTTTTAAGATCCTTTACAAAAGTTTTCAAAATCAAAAAAAAATTATATTATACTTGTGCTTTTAAATCATTTTGTTCACCTATTTGCATTGTTATTGTTGACAAATATATATTTTAAAAAAGTTTCTGTAAAAAGCAAATTCGGCAACAGCAAAGTTCTTGAACTGATTTATTTGAAGCACGTGATTGTATTCATCACGTGACTATGACGTCACATGAATTAATGAACGGATTCACTGGAAACACGGGATTGCAGTTGGGACTATGACGTCACATGAATTTAACCTATTATAAATTGGATAGTTTTGGAAAGTTTGACTTTTGTGTGGGACGTAAATATATATTCGTACGAAATAATCTTATCGCTTATCTATGTAATTACATTGCTTGTTTATTTTAACATGAAATTGAATTTTTAAGTGTAAGTGCTCTTTTACCTAAATTTAAAAAAATGAATTTGATTTTAGTTTTTTTCCCTTATAATTCATTTTGATTTGAAATTTATTAACAAATAAAATATCTCGTATTCTACAAGGTTAGCATAAATGTTTCATTCATTTTCAAAAAGGTATATTTTCAAAAGTATTTCATGTACATACGTGAAAGAGGCGTGAAAAGAACACAAACTCACCAAGTTTATATATCTTCTACGCGAAACTCGTCCTGACGATGATCGAGATTATTCTATATATTTTGTAGCATAGTCCTGTCAATTGTCTCCTCTGCTTTGTTGATGCGTTCCTTGAACTCGACTAAGGATACTAGTAGGGGGGGGGGTATGTAAACAATGTCCTTAACATACATTCACAGGAAGAAGTTACAGGGTTTTAAATCAGGGGATCTGGGAAGTGAGATCTTTTTCACCAATACAGCGATGCGGTTCATCGTTTCGGTAGTTATAAATTGAGATATGCCAATGAGGGAGTGGGGGGAGGCGTTTTGTAGAAATACAAAATCCCTTAACTCTGAGTTGCCGAAAAAAACCACAGCTGCAACATATCCAGGTAACATTTACCAGTTATAGAATGACGGATCTATACGCGACCTTCAATTAATTCCTTTTGGGTATTCTTTTGGGCCAGTAATTTTTACCAATCTTCTCCTAAAAGAAGAAAACGTGATATGCAAATTAAGTTTAATATATATATATATATATTCCTTCTTCACGTGTTTGAGAGTTAGTAAACTGTGAGTAGATGAGAAGTGAAGTGAATAATGAGTATTTAGCAAAGTGGCAATGAAGTGTATACGTAAATAAAAAGTAAGAAATCCAGAAGTTTAGATATCAAGAATATTAAACTAATAGTGCGGTCATTTCATTCGTAAGCTCTGAGTAAAGTAATATTAAAGGAAGAGCGGCAGTATGGAACATATTCTCCCCAAACTCTAATCTCGTCTCCCTCTCGCTCTATTACTGATTTGAATTATCTTATTTAGAGTGTTATTTGTGTCTCTCTCTGAGTTGATTATAGTGATAAATAAAATAATTGGAATTCACCATGTCGTATGATCCTTTAGTTCCTTTCACACCTTTAGTGGGGTCACAGGGTAGAAGAGATGTAATCGCGTTTTAATAGTTTGCTCTACGAAAAAAAAGGGGGCCCTGCATCTTTGTGTGACACTGCACAGGAATCATTCACCTTTGGCGAATGTCTTTCAATTGTCTCGACTAGATGTGGGTTTTCCTTTACCCAGAATGCCCAATACAAACTGGACGAGTACAAACTGGACGATTCTTTTTTCATGTATCTTTCATGTGTGTACGTATAGTACTTCTGAAAGCATAACCTTTTGAAAACAAATGAACCTTTTATGATAGCATTGTATATCAATTAATATTTTATTCAATGTATGGAAAAGGGAAGGGAAATGCGCGAATGTGTAAAAAAACACGTGATGAACGGCCTTATGGATTATTTTAAGAGTGGATATATGTGTAAAAATACATACTCGTATTTCGCTATAAGTGCACAAAAAGCTTAGATTTCTTTCATTGTTAATTTGTAAGGGAACATATTCTTATGAAGTTTTTTGTGGACAAATAAAAATATTTTTTAAAACATTTTTTCTCCTTTCTTCTACAAGCAATAAAGAAGGGGGTGGGGGAGAATATCAAAACACCTTAAATTATGCACATATAAACTCACAAACCATTTACCTCACCAAAAACCTGTTCCCAAACCGTAGTGGGAGCGTGAAAAATTCGATTTTCTGCGCTTTCGAATCCTCGGAACGCTTTTCTTCCGACGGAGCCTTGCATATCCATAACAGAAGTCGGATATGAAGCGGAAAAAATGTCTGTCTATCCGGCTCGCGTGGGCCGGACGATGCCTGACAGGGCCAACTGACGTCAGGGCAGGCTTCACTGATTTCTCTTTTCTTCTTTTTGGCATCCTATTGTAAAAAGATGTTCGAAAGGATGGAGAAGAAAATAAAAATGGGGTTCTTGCATAAATTTTTGGTGTTTTTTAAAGGGGAGGGTCTTTTTTTGTGCGTGTGTGTGCTTCGTCGCTAAAATATTGTTGTGTTAGAATTTTAACGCATGATGAATGATATTTCATTAGAATGGTTTGGGAAGGAAAAAGGAATGTTTTCTGAACCAAATATGCTAGAATCTATAGATATTAATTATTTTCCTCCTGTTTGTATTAGGAAAGAATGATTCCTTCTTGTTTATTCAACTGTGCAAATAAAAAACAAACAAACTAATTTGTGATATTGCGGTGCTATGCTTCAAACGTTGTTTGGCGCGATTCAGGAATCGCGCCAACTAGCGGTTATTGTCGATTTACAATCGAATCCAAGATGGCGGCATAGTGGTAACAAATCGCCAGGAAAATAATAGTAAAGAACTATTTTGAAATATATTTCAAATGAAAAATATAGGAATAGATTAAAAATAACGAACATCAATATACTATAGTAAAAAATATATTAATAATGTTATGTAATATATTATTATAGCAATTTTAAAGACGTATTCACGTCAAAAATTATCTGTAAAAAAACGTTTTATCCCCGTGGAGACAACATTACCACACGATCAAAATATCAAGGTAACCATATCGTTATGTTACCTCCCATCTTGACGAACATAAACAACAACTTGCCACTTAGCACCCCGATATCGAATTGGCACCGAAAAACTTGTGAATTTTACTTTTCTGCTTACGCAATAAATTTTGTTTGATATAAATCTGCATTGCGAATAAATAATTCTTTGCGGGCTATTTTCCACCCTTGGTTTAGTATTTATTTTTCTCTGGTGTAATTACATTCTCATTACAGTGCTCTGTTTCTATATTACATTATAAACAATAAATATATTCTTAGAATGTTCTATACACCTTCTGTAAATAATGTTGCTGCGGACATTTTGACGAAATTCTTTCCCTTCTTGGGGAGTCTTAATATAATTATGTACATATTGTCTGAAAAAAGGCTCTTTCTGTTTCTCCGCTCTTTCATTCTGAATAATAGATGGTGGACTCGCTTATACTACCGTGCATTTTTAAAATACTGAATTCTCGTTCGTACTTTGTTTACATAATTCTGTTACCTAGAAAGTTTTGAAAACTGCTTTTTGAATAAAGAGATTTTATCTTTGTTTTACTGTATAATACTAAATACTTTTTCCTAAAATGTTGAGTTTTTCTGTTTTTTATTTCTGCTGAGCAATTTTTCCCCTCCCTTTTTAATGTCTAATTTTTTTTTTTTTTGTTTTTTGAGAAAATCGTTTTTAGAGTTTCATTTCTTCGTTTATAAACAAAAATCCCCATATCTCCATTTTTTTAAAAAAAAAAAGTTGTCGCAAGTAGTCGGATACCTTAACATGTATATACAAATGATTAGTTCGTGTTTTTTGCTTGTTTCTTTTGCTAACTATATTTTTTCAGGATATAATTAAGCCCACACAAACATCTACACATGCCTTTAAATGGCAAAGTGTTTTGTCTAGAAAGGCCTTGATGTTATCTTGAAATATTCCTTGCCAATGCAGATCTCAATTTCTGTGGGGTTCTACCTGTGATGCCCAATGCAAAACAAGTCTGATAAAGGTTCACTTATGTTGGAGGACAGAGAGATGGGGCATGACCTTCCAAGTCCCATCCCTGGAAGGATGAAAATTTTACTCAGGCTAATGAGAGTTCGTCATGTGACATGAGACTAAGGATTGTCCTGCTAGATTAATGTGTGGGTGTATGTCTGTGTGAGGGGGTGTCCTTTTAAAATGTGGAAAGATTTGTAAATCAATATGTGTGTAGCGTAAAGATCTGATATTAAATGCTGGTAATGAGCACAAGGATTGCTTGCTGTGTGAACCACGATGCTATCCCCAAACCATAAAGCCTGGTATGGAAATAATTTGTTGATAATTGCTGGTATTCAGCTTGCTGACGTCTCGGAGGCATATTCTTTGTTTCTTCAATAGTTCCGATGAGCAAGTCATCCATGATAGCATTTACTCAGTGGGTTAGCTGCTGTATTTAAAGCCAGAAACTGAGCATCATGTAAATGTAATCATGTGCATATGTTTTTACCTCTACATCCGTAATTTGCACTTAACCCCTTAAGCAGTCATTTTTTTTTGCCCGAAATGTTCAAAAAATAAAAACACATTTTTTATTGTATATAACTATGCATAATGCTCACAAAATGTGAAAAATGTAAGAATTTTATTTTAATTTTCAACTTGAAAGTGTTAACGTTATTTTTTATTTTATAATTTTGGAACACCCCTAGAAACGTTTGCCATTTTTAGTAACTGCATGCTATGAAGAAAGTTTCATAAATCCTAGAAGAATTTCTCTCATACTTACTAAAAGTTCATGTTCGTACCTCTTTTTCAAACAATTGGATTTTGTGCGTGTGTGCAAAAATATGCACATATAATTTGAAGCATGGTGTTATATTCTTACATTGCGCTGGGACAGAGATAATATCAGCTTTTCTTAAAAAAATTATATTCTGATTTTCATTTCTTCCCAAGCAACACATTGCACATTACCTTGCGAATCCCTATCCTTTATCGAATATTTTCAAGAATCTAAATTCCTGTTTTCAATCAAAATTTCCCGCCTTCACTACAAAGAAAATCCCGGATGAGAAGTATTTTCCGTACCATGGACAAACTGCATTTCTCAAAAACACTAGCACTGATAATCTATCCATTAGAATTAAAAATATGTGCAATTCAAAGATGGAAGGAAGAAAATATCAGTGGCCGTACGCTGTACGGGCAAACAGGTTGTGACCAGCTTTCAGTATCTCGTACGGTGTGCGCTTGTACCCCTACCGGGACCGAAGCCATCACATTAGCACAACATCCAATCAGAACGCTCCCTCTCGTTACGCGGGAAAGGAGCCTACAAAGTTCAATTCTTTCCACTCACAACACGACACGAATAGCTGCTACCCCATTGGTCAGGCAGTTGAACCTCCCAAGGCTCCCATTCGCCGAAGGAATCGCAAATAATTTTAAAGTTCTGTGATCATCAGTGAATCTAATTTTTTTCATAGCTTTCAGAAAAGCTTTTGCTTTCAATATAATTAATTTTTAAAATGTATTTTAATATGTTACTTTTAATTTAATTTAATTAATTTTTATTTTACTTAACAATTAATTCTTTCTAATAATTTTTAAAACTATAAATTAAACATGGACAACTAAAAATCAATCATGCTATCATTTAACATTCAATACAGGAGATGAAATCCCGGAAGGGCTATGTGCTGTAAATGAAAAATCGGCTCTAAACCCACTTAAGAGATTTCTTCAATTTTACTTTTGATGAATATATATAATATATACAGTGGCACTTTTAAAAATTTGTTATGCTTTTCAAGTTTGTATGCTTATAGAAAATGTTGTGTTGCACAAAAGGCAAAGTGTTTTACATCTTTTTAAAGAGAATTTAAATGCTTAATTCAGTAAGAAAAGCAACATTCAAATATTTGCAACGCAAAAAAAGCTATGCTGTAGAAACTATCATTATACATTCGATACTGATGATAGCAGTTTGTGGGGTTGCCTTTATTTTTTATTACAGATTCACATCGATGTTTCATTGAGTTTTGAGCTCTTCCTTTGCTATTCTATGATGCCAGGAAACAGTTATATACCCAATTAGTTCCTTTTTATTTCATGGGTACCTCATTCAGGCGAGAGTTTTCAAACGGGATCATAAGTTTTCGATGGGATTGAGGTCAGGACTGTTTCCTGGTCACGACAATAATGATATCTAGTCAAGAATTAATGACATGAAATAAAAGAGTAGATTTTACTCCTAGAAAGATATGTGTATCGTGAAAGTGGTCTTTCCTATGTTAAAATTGTAAGGTAGGTGGGTGGTTCAATGACTACATCTGGAGACTGCAAGTTTTATTTAAGATGTCAGGAGACAAATTTAATAAAAAAAAGGGGAAGAATGTAACGCTTAGGAATTGATTTTGGAAAGAGTAACTTAAAGCGATTAATAAATTATTCAATGCTTATAATTTCTGTAATATAATTATATGTTTTCCAATAACTGATATAAGGAAATCCAGCGCCGTATGCACATTCTTAAAAAAAGAGTTCTCTCTTAATTCAAAAGTAAGCGCAGTTCGTTGTTCTAAAACAAAAGAACACCCTTTTCTCTCACCCTCACGTGCAAAGGCCAACACCTTTCTTCTCCTTACAATATCAAATCCCCCTGCAGGGGCAAAAAAAAAAAAAAATGGCGCCAAACACTCAATAATCCAACGCCAACAGTAGCCATACATTACCATTTCGTTTTCATTTATATTTAAACCTAACATTTTCAATGTGATAAATTAACATCGTTAGTTATCCATACAGACTTTTTACGAATAGAGCGAAAAAAATAATAAAAGTAAATTTAAAAATGATTTATAGTAATTCCATTTGTTCGTGCCCCAGCCATCTTTCAAATATCAGTCATGATTCCCTACTTCAAAATTTTTAGCGTGTTCTTATTTGAGATGTGTATATATATATATTCACTAAAAAGTCGCATTCAATTTGTATGGAATCCTTCAATTTTATTCTACGATTTGCTGATCCTCGATGAAAGGATCTTTGAAAAACGAATTTGAACTTTTCGCCTCGACATTCGCATGCAGATGCTCGACGCGGATATTACTCAATCCTCTTTTTCCCGTCTTCCGATATCCAAAAATATCTCATTTTCCATCAGAAAAAGAGTCAAACTCAATCTAACCTACATCGACAGTGAAGACATATTTACTAGAGAAAATTTTGAAAGGGGAAAAAAAATACCCTGCTACCTACGGATTTTTTTTATACATGAAAACACTACCTCCCTCTCCCCCTTTCGCTTCGAAATCCTGTTTTTGAAGAGGGGGGGGGCAATTCCTTCGCTTGTATCAAGCAAACCTACAAAGAGTAAACATCAGAGAGGGAGAGAATTTGCTGTTGTGTATTCAAATGCTTGGAGAACTTCGTATGAGTATAGAAAAAGAGAATCTTAGATTTATTCTGCATGTTTTACAAGCTTATGCTGTTTTCCCCCCGGCTAACTGTGTTAAAGAAACGTTTTCTTTCTTTTTTCATATTCATCGATATAGTTTTTTCCTCTGATACGGGCTTAGACCTTTATTTCTGTGTTTTCCCCTTGAAATTTTTATGCCAAAGGTTCTTAAAATGTCCATGTATATTAACTTCGTCTAATTGTTTTTCTATTTTACACAATATTTCTAGCCGGTACCCAAACGCTTCGTTGGGTATTTAGTGATGTTAAATGACTATATTTATATTTTATTTCTTCATATATAGAGCTTACTGGTATTTAAATCCTGTGTGTTTGTGTGAAGCGATAAGCTTTTGTTCAATTTTATTCAAAAGCTTTCTTATAGCCGTCGCTTCTTGATTTAAAAAGGACAGGACTCAAATTTCTACAACTTAAGTATATTTATCTTTTATTTCCCCTCAACCCCTTCCCTCTTTCGAGACGATATCCACAAAACCCGTTCTCAGTGAATCTCTACTCAGCAAAAGAAAAAGGCTTATCAAATTTCATATCTGTAGCAGTGTAATAATTCTATTACTCCCCCATATTTCCCCGTCTTTGGAAGATCACTTCCGTAAAATCCGTTCTTAGTGGATCCCTAATCAGCAAGAGAAAAAGGCTTATCAAATTTCAAATCTGTAGTAGTGTAATAATTCTATTACTCTCTCATAATTTCCGTAAAACCCTTTCTTAGTCGATCTCCACTCAGCAAAAGAAAAAGGCTTATCATATTTCAAATTTGTAGCAGTGTAATAATTCTATTACTCCTTCATAATTCCCCTGTCTTTGGGAGATAAAATCCTTAAAACCCGTTCATAGCAGATCTCTACTTAGCAAAAGAAACATGTCTGCCGAATTTCAAATCTGTTGGTCATATAGTTCAAAAAACGGGATTTTTTTTGTCTATAACGCATCGACAACTTCCGTTTGGAGACGATTTCTGTAAAACCCGTTTTTAACAGATCTTTATTCAACAAAAGAAACATACCTATTAAGTTTCCAGACTGTAGGTACTTCCAACAGTTCTGGAAGTCTTGTGAATAGTGAGCGAGTTGCTTTTCTCGTATACATATACAGATCATAGTTAGACCGTTTTGTTTCGTGGTTTAATATAATGTTTAGAGATCTCTATGTATTATTCTTGATTATTACTTTTGCTGAAATTACTATTTCTTTTAGAATTACTACTTAAATACAAACTTATTAATTTATTAATAATAAACTAAATATAAACTCTCATAGTAAAAAGTTAAAACTTACTCAATTTTTTTTATAAAAAAAAATGCGAAATAAGTTTTAATTTTTATTATAGTTTAACATTTTATTTTCTAAATTTTCTTTATTAGCCTTTTCTCTAGTTGGGATTGCTAGTAAGAAATGCATAAGCTAAATTAATGATGGTCACATGATATATACGATCACGTGTTCTCCAATGAATTCGAGACTGACATTGGACTTGTAAACTTTGGATAAAATTTCAAATTTGACTATTAGGTAAAGATGTTCAAATATTAGCATTCTTCAAAAGGTTTTTCCAAATTTAAGGGGAAAAAATTGTATTATACGTGTAATTTTTAATTCAAGTGTGTTTTGTCTACCAATGAACGATATTATAGTTGACAAATGTGTAATTTTTTTTTTTAAATGAAAGTTTTTGTGAAAAAGCAGAAGTTGGCAACAGCTTAGCGCATGAATTGATTGGCTGGATTGCATTTATCACATTACTATATCTTCATAAATTTAGTCTATCATCTATTGTTAAGGGATAAAAGTCACATTACGATTATTAGAAAAGATAATTTAAATGAATTTCAGTGTAACTCTTCGAAAATGTACTGCAGTATTAGCTTGCTTTTTTAAAAAAATGTTTTGTGTACTTTATAATAAAATAATTACATTACAACGAAGAAAAATTCATGATCTTTTAAGCTAATTTTATTGGTCGTAAAGAAAAAGCAATACAATAATTTTAGTTCGAATTTTTTCTTTTAGATCAGAGGTTCCCAAACTTTTTTGTTTTATAGACCCCTTGGAATGTTTTTCTGTTTTGGGTAGACACCTAATATTTAATTTTTGCAAACTGATCAACTGAAATGTCTTTTTGATACCTGTTAGAGTTACTTACTTTAAAAGATTGAACTGAAAAGATTAACTGTAGTGAAGTATAGGGTTTAAAACTTAAGAAACATGTTAATTAATGAAATTTAACTTTAATGCATACAATTTTTGTTACTTAAAGTAACTGAGCAACAAACAAATTCTTTTAATGGGAGGGATCAATCTGGTGAGTTTCAGTAGCAAATTTTCAACATTCGGCATCAATTTTGTCAGATTTAACCCTAAATCTCATCGGTTAGTAGTGTCTAGTCTTTTTTTTTTTTTTGGAGTTTGAAAACTCCTCACGAGGAAAACTCCTGAAACTCCTCTCTAGGAAAAGCAATTAAAAACCTTTTTAAAGCAAAAAATGATATCCGTTTCTAAACTTTTCTTCGAGATCTTTGTTAGTGTATATTCATATCAGTTCTTCTATGAGACCATATAAATTCGTTGGTCATAGTCAAAGCATTCTCAAATCTAGTTTCAAGATCTGAATAAAGACAATTTAAATGTTGAACGTAGGCTAAAACGTCATTTTCCTGGCAGATTGTCTGTGACAAATTGAGAAACTGGGAAAATTTGCGACGTACAATATTAAACTGCTTTAGCTTATTTCTGGCAAGAAACGCTGAAATGATGGTCCTTGTTTCAATAAAACTTATGCTGTTGCCTAGGAACTGTAGATTAACTTCATCAATTTTAGTAAATATTTATTTGTTAAATAAGTAAATTTGGTTTCCACTTGATTAAATTTACTTTTAAAATTAAAGTCATGATCTGGTTTAATGAGAGCCACTATTGTAGGCCTCCATTTATACTTCATAGACCCCCAAATTATTTTTCCGCTGATGCGGACCCCTTGCAGGTCGTCATAGAACCCTGGGGGTCGATATAGATCACTTTGGGAATCACTGTTTTTGATGAATATTTGAAATTAGCTAATGAATTTCATTTTCAATTAAACTAATGCGATTGATTCTGTTACGTTTACTTTATCGCATACACAAGAATTGTTTTTGATGTTTGCTTAAGTGGTAGTTTTTTATATCACTTGCTATGTCTTTTTTTTCTCTCTAAGTGCGAATTTGATAATTTTTATTCAATTAATTTTCTTTCGGAAATTTAAAATTTTTCTCATTACTTTGTGACGGACTTATACTGTTCCTTTTATTAACCTCTGGGGAATTCTTTTTGAGCCATCATTTTTTCAATCAACTTTCTCTGAAGACAGAAAGCGTGATTATGCAAATGAAGTTTAATATATGTGTTCTGTATTCGCGAGTTTGAGAGTAAGTGAAGTGAGAATAGTTTAGAAGTGAAGTGAATTGTGAATAGATGAGAAGCGAAGTAAATCGGCAGTGAAACGTATGCGTAAACAGTGTACGAAGCGAGAAGTTGGAATATTAAGGAAGTGATTAGTTCATTTATTAGAGAAGTGTTAAAGTCCACGCAAAAAGATAAGAAGATTGCAAGAGTTCAGGTACTGTGATCTTTAATCAAGTTAGAGTGTTAAATTAATAGAGTGGTCCTTAAAATAATAAGACCTGTATAAAGTTATTGTAAAGGTAGATCTGCATGCTTGGATATATTCTCCCCATGCCATCTCGTCTCACCCTCGTGCTGTGACTGATCAAAGTTATCTTATTTAGAATGTTGTGTCTGAGTTGAAATAGTGATAAATAAAATAATTGAAGTTCATCGTGTCGTCTGATCATTTAGTTCCTCCCACACCTATAGTCGGGTCACAGGGAAGAAGGGATGTAAATTTTTTATAACTTGAAGGAGAGAAGTTTTTACAAAAATTCAAGTCCTTAAAGAAGTTTTTATGAGTTTACATTTGATTATAATTTATCCTAAATAGTGATTGCAATAGACGATAAAGATTTAAATTCATTTTTATATTTTTAGATACATTCACAGTTTTCTTCATGTAATAACTCTGCTTCGTAATTACAGAAGTTTCAACTTCAAAATAAATAAGTAAATTATATATATATAGTAGTATAAATATATAAAAATAATTCATAGAAATCTCATATGTGTGCATTTTCAGTTTGTTTTTAGGGCACAATCCTAAATAAATACAAAAGGATATAATTTACATTCGTCTTTTAGTTCTTGAGTTAAGTGAGTTAAACTCATTTTCTAAGAATTGTTCTAACAAATTTCTTGTTCGTTCTGTAATCAAATGTAGTAAATAGTAGGAGAATCTTCCTGGAGGTACGAGTAAAAAAAAATTATTATTGAAAATGTATATCACAATGCTTATTAGAAGTATTTGTAACGTAAACTTCATGTTTTATGCATCAATTTGTCTTTCCCTTTTCAATTTAAAAATACTTCCGGTTTTTTGAAAAGCGACGTGAGATTAACTTTTCATCTCAAAAATGGCAAAATCTTTAACAATCTCTTCCTGCTAATTATCGAAAGATTTTGGATTTTATCCAAGGAAATTTTCAATTTTGCGTTCTTTTTAAGGGGTCGGAATAGGGAGAGGGAGAAACAAACTTCAGCTGGGAGATAATTCCCATTGATTGACTTCTTGCTTTCTTAAAAAAAGAGTAGTCTATTAAAATGAGTTAAAAGTTTTGATAAATTATATCCGATGTTGATGTTGAAAAGATGAGAAAGAGTTTTCCTTATTAATTGATATTGAAGCTTCTGTTTTTTTAAAAGTATCCGATGGAGAAGAGGAAGGAGTAAAAGAAGTCATTATTTTCGAACGATGAAAATATTTTATTCTACCATTGGTAGTATGAGGTTAATCATTAAATCTTAAGATTTTGATATAAAGAAGGAAGGCGACCTACACTCGCCAGATTCCCGGAACAATTAGTCGTACAGATTTGAAATTTGGTAAGCAAGTTAAGGGGAGATCCATTAAAAACAGGTTTTGCAGGAGGGATTAAAGGGAGTTACAGATAAAAATTCTCGTTTCTGAGCTATTAGGCCTACAGACTTGAAATTTGGCTAGCATGTTTCTTTTGTTGAGTAGAGATCCGTTAAGGACAGGTTTTGCATTAATCTACAGCAAAAGAGGTTGCGAGGACTTTAAGGTGGACGCAGTAGCCAAGTGGTCAAGGTATCGGATCATGGCACGCATGTCATAAGTTCGTGCCCAGTACCACTAAAGAAACGTCGTGTAGGGGAGCGATGCACGTTCAATCTGTCTAGAGCTTAAACGTCCTCCAGTTGGTGTGGTAGTTAGGAGAGGGGTTGACAGCTCAGGTGTCGTCCTCGTCTCTTGACCATAGTTCAAAATTACGAGGTCCGTCGCCAAAAGCCCTCGTGTAGCTGAGCAGTGTGACGTTAATATTCACTCACTCGTGAGGGGCTTAAGGAGCGTTATAGATAAATAAAAAATTCCCTTTTTCGAACTATTGGACCTACTGTAATGAATTTAGGTACGCATTTTTCTTTGGTTTATGTGAAATCCTCTTAGAACGGGTTAAACGGAAATCGACTCCCAAAAGGGGTCACAGGGGAGAAATTTTTTTTAAAAAATAAAATTTTTGAGCTATTAGACCTACATTCTTGAAATTTGGTAAGCATGTTTATTTTTTTTGAGTGTAGATCTGCTAAAAATGGATACTGTGGAAATCAACTTGGGGTGGGGAGGGGGCTGCGGAAACGTAGAAAACCGTTATTCATCCGTTTTTTAAATCAACAAATGAGGGCTGTCTGACTGTTTTAGATTGCATTTCAAACCTGAATACCTTGAAAAGTGTTTATATCTCTTCTACCTGTGACCCAGATAAAGGTGTGAAAGGTACTAAAGGATCATACGACGTGATGAATTCCAATTATTTTATTTATCACTATAAACAACTCAAACACAAATAACACTATAAATAAGATAATACAATTCAGTAATAGAGCAAGAGATAGAGAGAGACGAGATTCGCGTTTGGGGGGAATATGTTCAATACTGCCGCTCTTTCTTTAGTATTACTTTACACAGAGCTTACGTATTTAATGACCGCATTATTATTTTAACACTCTAAACATCAACTTAGAATAAGGTAACAGTACCTGTACTTATGCAGTCTTCTATGCAATCCAAGTTGACCTTAACACTTCTTGGTTAGCTAAACTTATCACTTTCTTGTTATTTAAACTTCGGGCTTTCTTACTTCTCGTTTACGTATACACTCATAATAAATATATATATATATATGTGGAAGCCAAGTGGTCACGGTATCAAATCATGGCTGTCATGAGTTTGAGCCGAGTACCACTTAAGACCCGCCGTGTATGTTCAATCTGTCGAGAGCTCAGTCTGCACGTTAAATATGTCCTCCTGTTGGTGTGGTATGGTAGTTAGGAGAAGGGGGTGCCAGCTCAGGTGTCGTCCTCGTCACTTGACCATGGTTCAAAATTACGAGTTTCGTCGCCAAAAGCTCTCGTGTGGCTTAACAGTGTGACGTTAATGTTCACTCACTTTCTTTAACTGGGATGTTTTTTAATCCTGTATGATAAAAAGTTAAACTTTCACGAAGCTAATTTCGTACAAATTCTTCTGTTTCTTTCCCAATAAAAATCTTTCGTTTTACCTAAAATGTCTTTGAGGTATTTATGCAAATGGTAACCTGAAGGTGCTAAGTCTGGACTATTGGGAGGAAGTTCATGTGCTGCGTTTTTTACATTTTTCTTGAATAATGCTGGTGTGGTCTTATAGTGTGGGTTTTTGCTTCTCAACAACTTCGTGGAGTCAGTGACTTTTCGGTTGATTATTATGACGTTTCTCGTTTTATTTGAAAAGATATTAATGGTTTACATCAGGGGTCGGCAACCTCTTAGCTGTGGAGTGCCAAACCAATCTACCTAAATGATTCGGCGTGCCACACAAAAGGACTTTTTTGAAACAATTCGATTCCCGTGACAATGCATGCGGAGTTAGAGAATAGAGGTCAATAATATAGATATTTACAGTTTTATTAGGAATTAATTTGCATCATGTAAAAATATTTCTTAATATAAAAATAAACAGATTAAATATAACTAATCCTTCAACAAAAATGAAAAAAAACAATTAAAATTGAACATATATTATGCATTTTTAAACATATTTACTGAAATAAGAAATATACAGCATATTGTAAAATAGTAGTATTTCCCTTCATTATAGCTAAATAAAAAGATAAATAAAAATTTTACTGCGAATAAATAAAAGTTCACTAATTCCTTGCACCTCTCTAATTTCATATCGCAAAATCAGGGGTATAATTTGTGACTTTCAATTTGAGACGATTTTAAGCATTCAGTTGTTGAACAATTTCTTTGCGGACTCCAAATATTTTTCATATGAGGAAAGAATTTTTACTTTTAGATATGTATAACTAAATGCGGAAAGCAGAGCACATGCAATGTTCTCTTTTCAAACAATTAAATGTAATCAGCAATGACATTCAATGATTTATAAAAGAAAGCTGTACATTTATCTTTAGAGTTATCTATCAAATTAGTCCGTAATTCTGTAAATCTGCATAATTTTGAAGATGTTTGTTAAGTGATAAATTTATTATTTACAAATTTATTAATTTCCATTCACTCAAAAATTGACAAATTTGTAGAGCAGGGCCCAGTGCCACTAAAATTGTACAGTGTGCCACATGTTGCCGACCCCTGGTTTATATTTTTATTGCTGATTTTATGTAGTTTTCTTTTTCTTTCTTTCTTTCTTATTTGAATAGTTAAAATAGCTTCAGAGCATTTACTGGGAAAAGAATTGCATTCATTTTTTTTCACTACATTAATCACATTCGAACAAAAAAAAATAGTTAGCAATAGAGGAATTGTAACATATAAGTTTGCTTTTCAGAAACATAAAGAGATTTTAAAAAATTCGTTTACACTCTCAAATATAATTTTATTAATTAAAAAGACGTAACATTTTGAAAAATTGAATTCAATCGGAATTTTTCTCTGAGGTTGTTGGAACTCCTTCTATTATCCATTAATTCTTTTCTTTTTCAAATAACGGAAATTTACAGATGTTCAGTCCTAATATCAACATTGATGCAAACACCTTGCAACTCATTTTCCCTGCAGAATTTACATTAGGCACACAAACGCATATTTAACGTTGCCTGTAGAAAAAAAAATTATTCTGAATAATTCAAGTTGGACTCATTTTTAGTGCCTTACAAGTTTAACAGGGAGTTTTTCTTCTTCTTGTAGCCTGTTGACGTAAAAGTTGTTTTCTTTCTTTCTTTGCCAAAAGCTCGACTTTACTACTTTTACTTCCGACTTATTTTACTTTTTGAAGTCACTGGATGCCATGAGGAAAAAGAATATTTGTTGTGATTTTCTTTTCTCTTCTTTCTTTTACCTGGAAAAGTTTTCTTCAATTCGTTCTTTTTTGCTTAAATATCTAAAATTACTTTAAAAAGAAAAGAGCTTGGCTTTTTTTCTTTTAAAATTTGTGAAGCTTTTTTTAGTTTCATGTATTTTACTGGAGAGTATTTCTCCGTATTCAAGGACAAAAGTTATTCTTCATATAATGTAGGGAAAAGTTTGTTGCAAAATTTGATTTTTCTTTTGAATATTTTCATTTGTCTTTTTAGTCTTGAACTTTTTTTATTCGAGGTGAATAGTTTTTGAGATAAATTTGAACTATTCATAAGGAGATCATGTAAAAAGAGCGTTTATTCTTTTTAATAATATGTGTTTTAAAGAATTTCTAGGATTAAAAAAAAAGAAGCAATATTATGTTTAGAAAAATTGAATTTATTTTTATTTTCTTATTAGCGGAATGAAATATTAAATATCACATTTTCTAAGTAGTTATTTTAGTTGTGAGTTAAAGGTTAAAGAGAAGAAAATAGGAGGGGTTAAGGGAACATGATATCTTGTACAGAATTTTTACATTTATATGTTTATATGGAACTATTCAAGTAATTACGTTTGAAACACATAAATATCATTCGAAGAAAATCAATATTTTGTAGTAAAATATTTTAAATTTTAAAATATTTAACTTTTAGATTTCCTATACATTTTTAATATTTTTGATTATTTTTTATAATAATCTTAAGTGTTATTCCCCAATTCTTGTGCGTGGATAGTATTACGAGGATGCTTTATATTTTACAACTTTTCGTGTAGAAACTAAACAAAACACAATTCCTAATTTAATGTGGATATTTCATCCTAGATTTTCGTGTCTGAAACTGTATATAATTAATTTCGATTTTCTTAAAAAATAACTATTCACCTAAGTCCTTATTCCATGTGCAGAATCATTAAACACATTATACACAGAACAACCAGAAAAAGTTTCAAAACTTTATAATGAATATGAAGACAACTTAACATTTTATAAGTACAGGATTAACATGAAAAATAAAAACCTCGAAAAATATTAAAGTCTGCACAAAATAGCAGATGCTCACTACGTGTTTGATTTTCGTTTCGATATACTGTTTAAAAAAAATTAAATGACTGGCTGAATAATGTAGCTAGAACTGCGAAATTATGTGCCTATATTTAGAAAGGTCACACAATAAAAATTGGGTAGTTAAAAATTCGACATCTTGGGCCTTTTTTAGGGCAATGGGATACCTTAAAATGGGCAGACCGAAGTAGTCTTGTGGTCAAGGTATCGGATAGTGGCTGGTATGCCACGAGTTCGAGCCCAGTACTACTAAAGGCCCACCGTGTAGAGGAGTCATGCACTTTAAATCTTACGAGAGCTCAAACGTCCTTCCTTGTTGAGTGTGGTAGCTAGAGAGGGGTGCTAGCTCAGGTGTAGTCCTCGCTCTTGACGTCGGCCTCCAAAATGAGTCCGTCGCCAAAGTTTCCCTCGTGTAGCTAAAAGGGTGACGTTATATTTATTCACTCACTCAGACCCGCCGTGTAGGGGAGCGATGCACGATAAATCTGTTAAGAGCTCAAACGTCCTCCCGTTGGTATATGTGAGTGAGTGAATATTAACGTCGCACTGTTCAGCTGCACGATGGCTTTGTGGTAACGGACCGCGTAATTTTGAACCATGGTCGATGACGCGGACGTCCCTGATCTGAACCCTCCCCATTTAAGACGACACCCACCAGCGGAAGGACGTTTGAGTTTGCAGACCATTTAATGTGCATCGTTCACCTATGCGGCGGGTCTTCAGTGGTACTGGGCTCGAACTCATGATCCGATGCCTTGACCACTTGGTTACTGCGGTTACCTCCCGTTGGTAAAGCGTGGTAGTTAGGGAGAGGGCGGCAGCCAGGTGTCGTCCCTTTGCACATGTTTCAAATAGTGGTCCGTCGTCAAAAGCCCTCGCAGTATGGTTCTAATCACTCGTGTGACGTTTATATTCACTCACTCACTTACGGACTTGCGGCTGACGTGTTGTGAGTTCGAGCCCTTGTGTCCTGCCCTTATTTCACCTGCCGTGTAAAGGGACCGATGTACATTAAATAAATTAAGGCTCAACGTTTTAACGTTGACATGGTGTGGAAATTTGAGGAGTGAGGTGCTAGCTCGGATGTCGTTGTTGTCGCTTGATCACGGTTCCGAATTCCAAAGAGGAATCTTTAATATTTCTCGCGCTGTTTTGAAAAAGCGATTTTAATAAACACTTATTTATTACTGTTGCTAACTAGGAAATCTAAAGTCCTGTCATTTATCCTTTTTTTTCCTCTCAAGAATAACCGTAGAAAAATGGTAGTAACATTACAATAAGGAGGTAAAATGTTTTACCCTCTTTAAAGTAACCTACAATCCCACCGGTGGCGTGGTCGAAGCGGACACATAACATTTCGTGGCCTTAGCAGACACTTTAAAATTCATCGGGTTTTGAGCGGACACATCCTCCTCCATCTTGAACAGATTCGATTATTGAATTACAAAGATAAATATCATTTTTGCCAATCAAATTTAATTTGAATTAAATTTTAAGATATTAAGTGCGAATAACTTTAAAACATAGCGCAATGTAATAAAAATAAAACTGGGTCAGAAACCAGCCTAATATCCACTTATTAGTTAAAATACTAAAAGAAGAAACACAAAAAGTTTTTTTTTAATTTGAAATCCAAAGAAATAGGTGATCTTGGAATAAAAAGGAAAAAGAAACATTTGTAAAATTGGATGTAAGAACATCTTAAAAGAATTCGAAACATCAAACAATTTAGAAAAAAAACTAAAATCTTTAAGTTTTGTAACTAGGTTGGACTAAATCCAATGGTAAACTATATTTATGCTTTCATAATAAAGGTTAGTTGGTATTTGGTTACTTGTATTTATTTTTCTTTTATTTACTTTTGTATCTGTTTTATACATTTTACTTCTAGTTTTTATATATTTACTTACATTTATGAAACTAATTAATTTTATGGTAATTGCATCTGTTCTAATATTTATTTGACTCTAAAATACAGTTTTCTATAATTTTTAAATATTTCTTTGAAAGTTTTTATTTTTATTACATTGCGCTATGTTTTTAAAGTGTATTCGCACTTAATATCTTAAAAATTTAATTCAAATTAAATTTGATTGTTAAAAATGTATTTATCCTTGTAATTCAATAATCGAATCTGTTCTAAGATGGGGGAAAAATGTGTCCGCTCAAACCACGATGAATTTTAAAGTGTCCGCTAAAGTCACGAAATGTTATTTGTCCTCTCCTGCCACGCAACCATCCCACCACCCCTGCATCGAGGGGGGGGGACAGGATTCTAGGAGGCCCAAAGTCAATGTTATGTTATGGTTTTGAAAACCTTTGTAAGACCCAAAACCTGACTTTTCAGAGAGGCCCTAATGTTCTCTTTTATGCCACTGTTGATATCGAAATATTTACTTCATAATCTACGAGTTAAAAGCAAGAGTATTTTTATATTTCTTTTATTGATTTCAAATATGTAAGTGAGTGTGTACCAATGCCGGTTTAAACTCATTTCGGGCCTGGGCCCAGAAGGTCTACGGGCGTCTTTTACACCGTCGGATCTAAGGAGGGTTCTTGGATCTGGTTAAATTCAACTTATCTGGGCCCTTCCGGGCCCCTGGGTGCCTGCTCCTACCACTGCACTAGTGAGTACGTTCTTATGATTGAGAAATATTGTAGAATTTCAATTAAAAATAGAAAAGTGGTAAACATTAGCGTTTGCTCTCTTTGCAGAATCCAAAATATGCTCTCCACAAATAGCCTTGTTGAGGTAGTTGCTCTGTTATTTTGCGTTTCTTAAGTGACCAGAAATTACAAATTCTATGTCTGAAAGGGTTATGTTGGGTTAACAATGTAATAAGGAAAGCCTATTTGAAACCTGTAATATTATTCAATGCTTACATAACACTAGGCATCACGAAATCGCTTGCGTCAGGGGCAAAACACGTCTCTTCGATCTTTATCATCCTTCATCAAGTTTCCAGTAGGATTTCGAACCTGATTAATTTAAACTTGTGGGAACCCGCTATTACTCTTTAGAGGAATTAGATTTCGGACATCCTTCACCGTTAAGCTCATTGCCTTAACATCCAAGTCGTTGCGATGCTGCATGAATGACAGAACTTCTCGGTTCAGATGTGAGAGTTCCAGGCTTAAGATTTGTGTCCTGATGTGATTAAGTCTTCATCGATTCTTACTAGGCCACATATGGGAGGGGGGAATGGAGCATCAATTGATGTATCGCTCTTCTCTGCCACTTCATTGGTAAAATATTATTAGATTAAAGGGCCTAAGGGAACGTAACCGCCTGCCTTGCGATTAGGTTCGTACGGTTCGTAGTATTTCAAGTTCTGAAAGATATGCGGAGTTGAATAAGACCATAATACATAGTATCTCTGTTCCGGTGTATCAGAGGTAGCTTGCCCACTTCGTAAGCCCAATGTTACATTTTCAAATCTCGGGGGGAGGGGGCGGTAGATAGTTTCTAGATGCGAAAATCGTAGGCACGCCTTTCATATGATTATGTGGCATGCACAAAGCATCAATTTGGTTCTGGTACTCTCGACAAAATTAAAAAAAATCATGGCAATATTTAGCAGCCGACTAGAGCTTGAATTAAATTAAATTCAAGTTTCTAAATATGGTAACGAGAGCCGCCCCTAGATGGCACCACCACTGAAATGACTCATATTTCCGGACGTGCCGTATCTGCAAATGCTTAGTTGCTAACATGAAGCCCATTAAAAGAAATTTAAAAAATAATTTTTTTTTATCCTACGCCCCTCTTTGACATCTCTGCCATTAGTTGACGTTTAGCCCAATAAAATGATGACGAAACTTAAAAAGAATCAAAATTTGCCTCCATAGAGTTATCTACAAAAAACTTTAAAACAATGGGCAGTGTTTGAGATGGTCACCATCCATTTCACCCTGGTTGCCCAGAGAGCAACAAGCAGAATCCTTTGCTCCAATGCGATGTAAATGCTTTTGCAAGTAGTCATGTCCAGTAAGTAAGCTAAAGCTCGCAACTCTAATACATAGCTGTGTATATACTAAAACTCAACTGGACTTCAAGGGCTTTAGTAGTGTAGTATTCATGTTTCGAAGCTTTTAACCAGCATTGAATCAAATAGAAGGGTTGATACTTGTTAAATCTGTTGATGTTCAAAGCCCTCCCATTGGCGTGGTGTGATATTTCGGGAAGGGGTTTGCCTATTCCACTCTATCGAGGTTCAAAATGAACTTTACTTCTGTATCAAATAGCGATTATGATGAGTTTACTTATCTTATGTGATATCAAAATAGTAGATTCGATTCGGGTATACATGTCTTGAATATTTTCTGACAAGGTTACTCTGACATCAGTAACATTTCTATCTTATTTATTACACTTCTTTTCACAAATATTAAATTTATATATCACGGTTCTTTCATAAGGCTGGGTTTTCATATTAAACATCGTAATAATTTACCCCAGAGGTTATTTAACGGAAATGCATTAAAGAACCCTTACTACTTTGTTAAAGAATAATTTTACTGTAGAAATATATTACAAAGCATACATAGATAAGAATGTTATTCTGATTTCGATAATTTATTCTATTATATCGAGTTTCATTTATAATTAAAAAATTTTTTTACGAATATATGCTTAGTAAAAATTAAAATTAAAATTAATACTTTTTTTAATAAAGCAGTTTGAATCTTTTAACAGGAAAAATATAATAGTTTAAAGCAATATGTGTTTTTAACACGCTTTTATTAGCTTCAACTGTATGTAATGGAATCTGAACTCGATTTTTACCCAGTTTAAAAGGTTAGATGAATTCGAAATTTTGAACACTTGTCAATGACCGATGACAAGACACTAATTTAATAATTTTGTTTCGTTCTCCTGATCAGGATTAACTATTTCCCATTTCCAGATTTGCCGACTAAAATATTAAGTTACAACCCTAAAGTGAAAGCGCTCATGGTTAATACAAATACAACAATAAAAAAAACGATTCTTTAAAAAACTAAAGAAACATGCTTTTATTGTAGATCGAACCTAAAAATGAAAAATAATTTATGGTTTAAAAAACTAAGCTCTCGTTTATATAGTTAATTGAGCTTAAAAGAAAAAAATATTCTTAATATAAGAATAAAATGATAAACTAGAAAATTAATGTAATTGTGGTAAAAGCGTGTGGTGCATTGTATAACATTTTTACACTAACTCTGCATTTCGGAATAGAACTAGTAACAGAAATTTTTTATGAATATTTTTGCATTTTTCAAATAGATTTTGTATTGCATATCATTTTGATTTGTAAATGTTATAAATGTGACCTATTACGTTATTACTAATATACTTACTATTTTGCTATATTCATACTTATTTACGTTTTTTTTTAGGTAAGTGGACACATTTATTTTTGCTGTTATCTCGCAGGTAGCTATTTTTATAAACTGTTTTTTATTGTGTAGTTAAGGCCACTAAAAGTTAATTCTGTTTAATGTACTTACACATTTTAATTTACGTAAAAATGGTCTTTTTCTTAATTTTATTCGAAATTTTTTTTTAAGTGTAGCTATTGAGAACGGAGTTTGTTTTTTTTTGAGTTTCATATTTTTTATTTATATACATATATTTATTTTTATTTAACTTCTTCATTCTTGAAATTGTTATTCTTAATTACCTATTATGATTGTTATTACAAGTTTGAAGTTATTACAGTACTCGTAACTATATTTTTGAAATATATATATATACAAAAACCGCAATGTGTGCAGAAGTTCAGGTTTATACATGCTTTAAAAATACAAGATATTTTAATTTTTTTCATCGGTAAATATTTTGTTTTAAAAGAAAATTCTTGTTTTAATCGTATTTCATCGTAATTTTTTTATTTATGAAAACACATGTATCGCATATTCGCAGAAAATTTTTTTTATGCAGTATGTGGAATTTTCGGAGGCCGCACTAACTTGGTCTTAACTTAACCTCTCTTATTCTATATATCTTTGTGTAATATATAAGGGGAGTGCCCCCTGTTCGCCCAACGGTGCACCGACCCCCATTAAAGAAACTATACAACTGTATATACTCATTGCTCAAATTGTAAAGCTGTAATTTACATGCATTATGCAGTTCTATGTATTTCTTTTTTCTTTCGCAAAATATGTTCTTGCTTAATCGGGTTCAGTAAATTCATTACTGAAGCGGCATCGTCCAACACTTCATTAATAAAGTCTTCAGATTTTGATAAGCCTGCACCTTCTTGGAAAGGTGGGTATTTAGTTCCGTCGATTGTTAATAACTCTTCGAATGAGGCGACGCCTTTCTTCTCACGCAACGATTTCAGTCCGGGCAATCGTTGCAATATTTTTCTGCGATAGCTTGCAGTGCCATGCTATCACGATCGTATTGGTGACAAAGGACATACTTGCCAATTCAGCGCGTATGGCACATGCGAATCGGAGTTTCCAGCTTTCAGAGTTAGCTGGAACGTTGGCATTGTTGCGATAGCACGCAATGAATTTATTACAGCATTTTTCTAAAAACTTTCGGTTCATTCCTAAACTTGAGCGAAATAATTAAATGCTGGATTTCATATTGAGTTTCGTTTCCACTATTGGATTTTTTTTTTATTTTTGAAATAACTTTTCTGAATTTTTTTTTTTAGCAATAAGCTATTTTTCTAATTTTTATTGCTAATTAGCCGTTTTCTAACTCATGAAAAAAATTTAATCTAGATTGTTTAACTATATATATATATATATGTAAAGGTGAAAAGCGAATCGCTCATCACGATATCTCCAGAAGTATTAGACCTACAGACTTGAAATTTTTTTTGCATGTTTCTTTGATGAACTAGAGTTCCGCTAAGAACGAGTTTTGCGAAAATTGACCCTTAAAGTAAGTTGCGAAGGGTTTGGGTGGTGTTATGGATAAAAAAGTTCCTGTTTCTTAAGTGGTAGACCTACGTACTTAAAATTTAATATGAATGTTTCTTTTGTGTTGAATGCATATCCAGAATAAATGGATTCTACGGAAATTGACTCCTTACGGGTAGCAGGTAGTTACTAGAGTGTATTTCCTTAAGAAAAAAATTTCCGTTTTCGAACAATTAGATTTAGATTTGAAACTTGGCAAGCATGATTATTTTGTTGAGTAGAAACCTACTAAAATAGGTTCTGCGGAAATCCACTTTGGGGACGGGGGTTACTGGAGCGTATAAGGTAACTCTTCTTCAGTTTCAGAAATTCCTGTCCTGTTTAAATCAAGAAGTGAGAGTTATAAGAATGTTTTCAATACAATCGAATGCTCAATGATAGGTCTTAGATATCGATAATTTATCTACTCGTACATATAAACAGTATATATTCATACATACAATATCACTTGCGATACGTAGCTAAACGTGTGGGTAACGCAAGTTAGTATATAAATCTCAATATATATATACACAAAATAGTTATCAACTATCAACCTAAGATAACGCGAATGTCATGGTAGAATAAAGTCTTAGCCACAGTAGTACTATAGCAAACTCCTGGCCTTGGGAACCAGGATTGCAGGTTTAAACAATGTTTTTCGGCCAGCCAACCTTCACCTGAATTTGCCAATACTCTGGGCCATAGGGAAAGTAAGAAATCTTTAGAGAAGCTTAACTATTATTACAAATAAAACGATAATATTATAGCCTATAATAATTACTAGAATATTTTAAAATCAAAGCTGAAACAATTAGATAAAGTCTTACCACGAGAGTTCAGCAAAAACTATATTTCCGGGCAATGGACAATAACAGTAACGCATAAAATTATTAAGTTTTGGTAAAATAACATTAATACTATATATATACGCATTTAAAAACTTAATATTTTGTTTTAAAATTTATAGAAAACAAAAGTATCACCCAGACATATACAATTAATTTTAAATAAAATATATTATTGTTAATTTACTTAGCATGTGTGGCGCCATCTATTGATACTGCTGCATAACAAACTTAACATAACATCAACTTAACAAAACATAGGAATATAACATTTTATGAACTTAGCAGGGTATCATGTTCCATGCATTGTTTAATACAGTTATTAAAATTTAAATATATATTAAATTCATCACTAACTAATATGTTATTACGATAAATGTAATTGAGAATAATATTTCTATATATAGATATAGATAAATTTGAATTCCAATAAGGCACTTCAAGATTGTTAAAATTAAAATCATCTCTTTTATCATAAATATTGCTATGTAATTTATAGTCCTTAATAAACAAAGATGCATCCAAGTAATAAGTTTTCACTGGATTACTATTAATTTTAATTAGGTTTAAATAATTGGGATAAAAAGTAATATTGGGGTTAACATTATTATTTTCACCAAAGAAAATTTATCAGAAATCTCTCTGTGAAACCATATATATATATGGTTTCACAGACAGATTTCTGATAAATTTTCCTTAGGAACGGTGCGTTTTTACCCTATCAATTTCCCAAGGTAGCAGGAATTGTTAAGAATCGTCTAGACATGTTGTATACCCATTATACTGCTTATGTATTGCTGCTATCATTTATTATATACATAGCTTGAAAAGTTAAATTGAACAAGGTGTTGTGTGGATTTAAGGATGAATCCAAAATGAAAAAGAATCGCTTACAGAAATGGATTTTGTGTCAGGATAGATATTTTTCTTGATTTGTTATGTCTGGACAAACTCAAAAAGATTGAGAGTGCTTACAATTTTTTTTTGTCAGGTTTCGTTAGATTAGGTCTTCATTTTATGTATTCCTATTTCGAATTAAGTGTTTAGGATACATTTAATTTTTATTATCAGTAGCTAATTTAATACAGTCAAAAATATTTTGTATTTATTTGGTCAAATTCGTTTTATTTCTAAAGATACAAATGGGTACACATAATTTATGTAATTATAAATAACCGTTCTTTTTTATAGCTATGTTTATTTAAGAAATGTTATTTAAATTTACTTTTTGGGTTTTGTTTTATTGGGTTATTTTGTTTGTTTTGATAAGCAATGTTTTTGAACTGCGTTTACGTTGTAGCTTTTGAAAAATATCATTTTATCGGAATGTTTTATCTTCTATTTTAGCAATTGTAAATTTAATTTATAGTAGTTCAATTACCTGATTTTTTAAAAGGTTCTTTTGCGTGTTTGTAAATTTTAATTTTCTTAACTGTTTTTCATCCTTTTTTTTCAGGATTTAAGAATTTTGATATTTCATTAAGTTGTTTGCTTCCAACATTACGATATTTCTGTATATTTCGAGGTCTTAATAATCAAATAATTCATTAATATTTTCCAAAATATTTATTATTCTTTTTAACTCAAGGGGCAATATGACAAGCAATGTATTTAATATATATTTTATTTAATCTATATATCTTTTTTAATGGTAACTGAATTTTTTTTTATAAAAGAATCAAGGATAGGGTATATTAGTTGTAGTAATTAAGTATAGAATATGTCAAAAATAAAAAAAAGTTAATGATTTATTTATTTATTTATTTTTGTTGTGTTTGAAGCGCATGGCGTTAATAGAGATTTTCTAAATAAATTCTTTAAAATTTTTTCATAATGCTTAAGAACTTTTTTCTTATGGTATTTATAAAGTTTAGCTTCCTCTCATGTTGTTTTCTAAGAGTCTCAATTTTTTCCACTTCCGTTTTACTTCCAGATTTTTGATTTAAGAATATTTTCTATGCTTAGCACTCCAATAAATGTGTTTTAAATATTTGTTTTATTAATTTTAATAGCTTTTGATCCTCTTAATTTGTAACATAAATAAAATAACTAGTCATGCCATAAGTTCTGTTACAAAAGTTTGAGATCGTCTGCAATATTTTTCAAATTCTTTTTAGTCTTCCATGCAGGTTATTTTAAAGGAATCGCAATTGAGTGAACGTTGAACAGAAACATGTAGCAATTATTTCTCCGCACCAAAAAATAAACGAGAGACTGTCGGTGATTTTTAAGGCTCTTACGCATTTAGACATATCAAAAAAGTAATTCATTTATAGAACAATTAAGAGATTTTCTGAGAGACCAGCAGCATTGCAGACCGCATTAGAAAGGTCGTACAGCTCTCATTAAAGTAGTCAATGATAAGATTTGTCGAAATCCTTGTCCAAAGCAGACTCTTATTGTTAAACAGATGATCGTGTCAAAAAGAACAATGTGTCGCATGGTAAATAAAGACCTTAGACTCAAAATTTATCCAAGTATAACTCTTTTCGTAAAAAATAACACTCTTTTTCTTTTTTCTGTCTGCGAAGCTACAACGCAATTACTAGCTACTAGCCTAGCTCCTAAAAAGTTGTCTTCTTCATAGACTCCCAAGCTGCAATTTTAGCTTTAAGCAGTAATACACCAACTGACTGCCTTAACACAATTTAGCGCCGAACTAAAATTGCGGAGCAAATGTCATATGGCTGGACTGTAGGTCCCAAGCCATGTTGAGATCCCCAGCTATGAGAGAGCTGATCAAAAAGCCAAGCAGGGTGCCGATGTCGTCTCAACCGGAATTCTCATTGAACCTCAGAAGAGCATTATTTTGACATACATTGATAAAATAGTTTAGGAATCATTGCCGTTCGTCCTAAGACTAAGAGCCTTGGAAAGCCATGGGAATCCCTGGCCACTGTGGGTCCATTCCCAAGGCACCTGGAGAGTTGAGGCTGTTGCCTGCTTTCGCTTGACCACCGGACATGACTTTTTGGGAGTACACCACTGGCTTGGCTGCTGACGAAGCCTGTTCGCTTTGTGGCCTTGCCAGAATGGATGGCCACCACCTGCTCCAATGCACTGGAATCGACGAATACCCGACTGACGAGATCGTCAGTCTATACTGGGAGGATCGGCGTCAAATGGTCAAGAAGCCAAGCACGGGCGTTGGACAAATAAATAAATATTTTCTTAAAAAGGTAATGAAGCGGAAGAGATACCACTAGCACTGTTTCGTCGGCACGCTCATAATGGTCTCAGATGAATTCTGTTTACCCACTAGAAAATTTGTGACACCTTTCAATCGCCATAATGATGTGTGTGCAAGAAAGGCTGAAGAAAAAAAGAAAATGCGGGCTGAGAGACCAACAACCTGGTTCCGTAATGTATTGGTGAAATGTTAGCTATGAAGGCATCTCAGAAATTCATTTTTGCGAGAAGTGAGTGAAAAGTACGGCAAATGTTTACCAAGACATTATCTAAGAACCAATAATGAAGCCCTTGTTTAATGGAAACAACTGGACTTTTTAATAGGATTCTGCTCCTGCTAAAAAGCTGAAGGCGACTCAGCGGTGCTTAAAAGAAAATGTGGCGGAAGACAGAAGTAGAACACACGCGTATTGACCTTTCTGCTGTCCGAATGTAAATCCACTGAGCTATAAACTGTCAGTATTAGAGGCGAAGGTGTACCAAAAAACGGCATCCCAATTTGAGCAGTCTTAATCATTTCTTTCGGAAAACAGCGTTCGAAATTCCTGTGAAGGTAGTGCGTGCCTCGATAGGCATAAAAGACTTAAAACCGTATTAAGTCAAAAAATGATATTTTTGAATTAAAGGTTCATACTGTTAAATTTAAAGGTTAAAACTAAGAAGTTTGACTAAAAAGTTTTTGAAATTGTGACTGCCTTATATATGTATCAGATCTGATGACACGCGACTACGTAGATTTTCAATTTCCCGTCATAAGACATAATTTCTGTTCGTCGATTCGATTTTTTTTGGGGGGAGGGGGTATTTTATTGCTTTTTTATTCAATATTCCTGATCATTATTTTACTTTGCAGATAGCGTTTTTTGAAATTATACAGTTTCATTCATTCAATTCAGTTTTTTTTTATTTATAGATTAAATATTTTTCTGTTTTTCCCGTGGGGGTTATTTATTGCTTTAAATTTTCTCCTATCTTTTACGTATTAGTTTTTCCACCATATTCTATCCTACTAAGGAATTATGCTCCATAACCATAAAAGTTCTTACTGCAACGTAATAAATTATTTGTGTACGCAATGAGTAGTAAATAATTACTGTGTTTCCTCCGGATTAATTTGATCTGTATACTTTTTCGTAAATTCTATATGGATAAATGTTTATCGCTTTCTTTACTATTCTCTTTCGTACTTGGGAAGAATAAAATTTAATTATCTACTTTCAGATCCCCATTATGTATTATCCTGGAGATTATAAATTCAAGTAGAATAATCGTAAATTCCTTATGGTCTCTTTTAGCATTTATAGATTTTCGAGAAGTCATTTAACTATTAAATATATTCTTGGAGATGTAATTAATATTTATGCCTCTAAAATAAGCTTTTTGTTGTGAGGTTCTTGTGCAAATTATATAGAGGAATATTTCGCTTAGTGTGGCCCCCTCTATATTATGGTAAATAATTTGAGTAATAAGTTTCAATTAGTGCTGTATGACGTAGGGACAAGAGGTTAAATAAAAATTACATTATGATCGTAGAGTAACTTGTGAATTTAGGTTACATAGTTTATGTAAAAATATTTTTCATTTATAATTTTAATCGTAAATTAACAAGACGTTTTCACCTTGACACATATTTCTATCATATACTTCGTCGTATCGTTGTCGGTAGGCTCTTCTAGCCTAATCGCTAAGTCCAAGAATCGACAAAATAAACAAGCAAAAGAACGGTTTTCATTTTCTCTTGAATGGTTTCATTGCCTTTATAAGGGAGATGCATGGAAGAAACTTTGCAGGGAAGCATTTGAACGTGACTGTACGTTTAATTTGCCACATGCGAAGCTGTGATCACCGTGTTCATTATTTGTGTGGTTTTTGAGTCTATGCTATCGTACATTTACATGAGTGTGCAAGTTGTTCCTGTTAGAATAAAGTCAACTGTAGTTACTAGGGAGTTAAAAAATATATTAGTATTTATTTCGAAAGAACCTTCAGGAGTTAATTGAGTCGGCTTTTCATGCCTTTGAAAGACAATCAATTATAAAACATATATATTCTCATCTGCTACTAAGATTTCAAAGGAAAAGGTACTGTGGAAAGTACTCTAATCCTTTCATTCCAACACAGTCTCTCGCTCCTCCCTAAGCCCACTTCAAATTCCATGTGATTTTGACACCACCAACAGTTTTGTCATCCTAGCACAACGATGTGTCTGATGCCTAAGTCATTCATCAATCTGCCATCACACCCCACCTTCAGGACGAATCCCTCTGCAACTGTCATCACCAGAAGTCATCCACCCTTCCTCGGTTGGTGCTTAATCGTTTATTTATACGCTACACCCCCTGTACTATTGTGATTGCTTATTTTTTGCGCACACAATGCAACTTAAAACTTTTTTCTTCCCGCAGGGTCTGACTTTTGTATAGGTTGGGGTATAAAAAACGCTTAGAATGTATTTTTCAAATGATTTTTCAGTGATAATGCCATGTATACCTTGTTTTGTTTAACGTTAATGTTTTGTTATTGTTACTGATAAGGCTAGTGGTTCGTTTAGATAATAAAAGTTATGATATCGTTGCCTTTTTGTGTATCAATAATTTAAATTGGTTTAATTACGTCGATTTTTTTGTTTATGAAAATTTTTTGTGTTAACTTATTTTTTTGAATCAAATGATTTTTCGTATCAATATGTGGTGATGATTAATGTTTAAAGAGTTCTTGTGAAATGTTCATTTATATTGTACTATTTTAATTTTGAATAACTTGTAACTGATTTTTAAACATTTTTCCTTAATTTTTTTTCTTTAAAGCTGTGTAACAGAAGGAAGTGCATGTATAAAGGCAGTAAAATATTATATAATTGCATGGCTAAATGTACATATAAAGTAGGAAATCTACTCAACTCATTCATCACAAGACTCTAGATCTATTAAACCTACATGCCACATTTTGAAACCAAAACCAAGGTTTTCTCGGTTTCCTTCCACCTTTTAAAAATACTTGTTAAGTAAAGTGATTTTTATTTAAACCACAACAACAAAAAATCCTCACTTATTACTGCAGTAATTCAAATCTTGCAACTTCAGAATATCTCTTTATTTACCTCACATCATCGTTGTTTTGCTATTAATTTTTGCACAGTATTTTTTTACTGAAAGTGGTTCATTGTGTGGCTCTTCGAACTTCTAGCTCTATGATTTATTAAAAATATATTTACAGCTAAAAATGTTTTCCTTTCTCTTTTTCAATCATCAGTCGTACAATACAGCTATCAAAGCCACTAAATCGTTCACAAGGGGAAAATGCAGCCTGTTCATAGAAAATATTTTGGAGGAAAAGTGGTCGCTCGGGGTACTAGTCATTCCAAATACCTTAAGATTGTGAAAAACGTTTGCCACTCCCAAAAAAGAGGAAGATATGCGACAAATATATTTTAGTTCCCGCTTAGACTGTCATAAAGGAGGATACTGACAAGATTATTGGTAACAAACAGTTTCCCCAGAATTAAAGATTTCTTGAGCCTTTCGTAACTATGAGTCCCGCGCATGCGACCTCTCATGGGTTAAGAACTATGTATCCAAAATTTAACGTCTAGTTACTAAACAATAAGTTAAATTCATGTGACGTTAGTCACATAATAACCACGTATTTTTGGTCAATCGGTTCAAAAACTCGTGACGTCATAGTCACACGATAAAAGCAATCACGTGTTTCCAGCTAACCAGTTGTTGCCAACTTTTGATCTTTCAGAAACTTCGATTCATGTGACGTTATAGTCGCATAATAACCACGTATTTTTAGCCAATCGGTTCAAAAACGTGTGACGTCATAGTCACACGAGAAAGCAATCACGTGTTTTCAGCTAATCTGTTGTTGCCAACTTTTGATCTTTTCAGGAACTTTCCCTAAAAAAAACATAAAAATTTGTCAACAATAATAATGCACATTGGTAGACAAAATGCATTTTGTTTAAAACTACATGCATAATTTTTTTTTTTTAAATTTGAAAATCTTTACCCAACCTTAAAACTTGAGGGTAAAATTTCAAGTTTTACAAATAGAAGAACAAGTACAATCAGTTTGATGCCTGTTTTGAATTTAATGGAAAACACGCGTTTGTCTTTATCGCAGCGTTTCTCAAACTGTGAGGCGCGCCCCCCCTACGGCGGCGTGATAACTCTACGAGGGGGCGCGCTAGCATATTGAAAAGTCGAATACAAAAGATTATTTTTTAAAAAATTATTAACCTACTGAAAGTAAACAAAATACTTTCTGACATAATAAAAAATAAAATACACATTTACAGTGACATAATACACTTATAAATGCACCAGTACTGCACAATGTATTTTACAATTATTTTAACAATGCTCAGTTAAGAACAAGTGTAATAATTAACAGTGACCGTATGGACTGGCCATATATAAAATTATATACAAAAATTAACACTTATCTTGTTATTTCGTACGGTTTAATCCCTGACCTGCCGAGTTGCACGATTCGCTTCCCAATGCCGCCGTTTCCACGAAGGCAAGTGTACGTGATGTAATGGGAAAAGGAACAAATAAGCAAATTCTCTGAAATATAAGTAAATCCTTCACAAACACACTCTCGCTCCCCCTCTCTCTGTGTCAATGTCATTTTATTGCATTCCGAGACATTCGGAATTATTTTATGGATAGTTTTGCACATAGAAGATCGTACTTCGGAAAGATTTATATATGTATACGTTCGGGGCAATTAAAGCTTTGATTGAGCGAGACGTTTATATACGCCGGTGAAAATTAAGGGGTTAAAGTCGTATTGTAGTTTTAGCTTCAAAGTATAGTATCATTAAATTCAATATATTGTTATTGTAGGGAGGGAAGGGGGCGCGATGAAAACTATGATTGAATATTGGGTCGCAAGCATTAAAAGTTTGAGAAGCCCTGCTTTATCGTGTGACCGCCACGAATTGAGCCCATTATTTTTGGGTCGCACAAAAACTTTCAAAAACATTTTCTGAGACACACTTTCCTCCAATCACAAAATCATCCCGAAAGTGGGTCTCCCGGACCATCTCCCCTCGTTCTGCAACAAAGTATCTTATAATTATTCCACTAGCTTTACCATCTTATCTCTATACAATGTCCCAAAGACTTTTCTCCGATTTGTGGATATCGGACTCACTATCTCATTCATCTCCGGACTCTTCAAGATAAACGATGTCGGGTTGAACCATTTCCTTCAGGTGCATTGCGAGGGAAAACCTTTTTATAAAACAGTTTTCCCGCATCTTTTTATCTATCCAGATGCGTGGATTGATTTTTGCATCAACCCTACGGGAGGAAATCTGGTCGTCTGTTCGCTTTGCTAAATGGGGTTTTTCTTGAGGGCATGTCTTTTGTTTTCTGTGGAGTGGTTTCTTTTTAACCCTTTATTGTTTTTGTTCTCTTTGGGCTGTAGATACCGAGGTGTACTTCTTTTTAGGGAGTAAGGGGTGGGGATTTGAGGAGTGAATTTTTACTGGAGTAAGTTGCCCTTTTTTTATTGCAAAGGGGATTGAGAGTTTTTCTCTCTTCCCTTTGAATTCTAAAAATGATTTTTCAGGGCTGATACTTTTTACTTACAAACTTGTTTCCTTAAATTTGATGTTGATTTTTCAGGTTATTTTTGGAATTATAACATATTTCATATCACACTCATTTATTCTTTTTTTTTTGTGTGGCCACGTGGTTATGGTCATGAACTTGTAGCCTGAGTGCCACGGTTTCGAGTACCTCGTTGGTGAGGTGTAGTAATTATGGCAGGGAGGTGCCAGCTCAGGTATCGTCCTCGTTACTTGATCTAGGTTCAAAATGACGAGGTTTGTTGCCATTAGCTTTCTTCTTTTATAGTACAACGTTAACAAACTCTTTATTCTCCCCTTAACATTCTTTCAGCATAAACATATAAGTGAATACATAAAACAAAATAAATGAAATATTTAAATAAGAAAATAGGAAAGACTCTGTGATAGTGGTTGGTTCCTGCTTACATCTAAACCCTCTTGTCTACCTGTAAACCCGGCTAGAGGTGTGGGAGAAACAGAATAATCCACAGACATGTTTTTCAATCTAATCAATTTATTAATTCTAATTATTAATCAGGCACAATACAATTCTAATTAAAATATGATTTATAGTAGAGCACGGAGGTGAGATTCTATAACACTCGGATACTACTACAGACCCTCAACTGAATCTAAGACAGCTTAAATACGCTCAAATATAACTACGTCGCACACTAATAAACTATAGCTTCTACTTAATCAAACGCACAGTACCTGAATTTTTCATGCATCGGATCCTACACTGGAAACTTGCAGGTTCTCTCTTCGTCTTGATCAAATGTCGTAGGCTCCACGCTCTGTAATCTTTAACTAATTCCACTCCTTTTCAATCTTCAACTAACAACTAATTCTCAAACTTTATGTTAACTCCTACTTGCACACTCCAACGTATCAACTTCATCGTGTCAACAACAACGCGTCAACATCTCTCTGCTAACTCGCGAAAACTGAATTTATATAATATACCTCATTTACATAATCACGTTTCCTTACTCGATGAAAGTTGGTTGAAATAAATATTTTCCTTAAAGAGAAGGAAGGGATTAGTAGAACCGCGAATAGATCCGTCACAACTTTATTTGGATCACCTACACGCGTGTAAGATATCGTACCTCTCTAACTTCATTTGCTTACGTATGAAGAGTTACAGTCCTCTGAATTTTATGTATAAGACGGAGAACCTTTATGTATAAAGTCACTTTAACCACCCGCGAGCCCCCCCCCCTCTCCCTATCTCATGGGAATAGATTTCCACAAAATTCGTTCTTAGGGGATAAGCAAAAGTAACATGCTTAAAGTTTCATGTCTGTACTTAATAGTTCAAAAAAAGACAGGAACTTTTATCTAGATTGCCCCCTTAACCCTTCTCAACCCCATTTTGCTGTCGCTTTTCGAAGAACTTGTTCTTAGCAGATCTTTATTCAGCAAAAGAAACAAACTGATCAAGTTTCATGTCTGTAGGTCTAATAGTGCCGGAAAGCTCAGGATGACTGAGTGAGTCACTTTACTCATTTTTTGAAGATAATAGATATTTTATATCAATATTTAAAAAATAACGATAAATGGGTTGACTCGGGCCTTGTATGTTTAAGGTTGCGGGTTCAACCGCGGCCCAAGTCGTTGAATTTTCATGATGTAGAAAATCGACAGTGACCATGTCGTATGATTATGCTGCATATAAAAGACCCCTAGATTGTGCCTGTTTGGCTTGCGTGCTCTCAGAAAATTAAACTACCAAGGACGGTTTCGCATCATTTGCCCTTAATTGGCCCTGGAGCTATCCTTGACCACCAAGATTTCCGGACCTACCATTGCACTTCGATAGGTTGACGTTCGCCGCATCCGTAAACAGCGGTTGCTTGGAGGTGCACCAATTTTGATAGTACACATGTTTTGGAGTACACAGGTTATAAAAATCGAATCAAAACAAAAACCGACGTTAAGACAAACAATCGAGTGAGTAAATTTATGAATTTTAACATTGAAAAGTTATTATAATATACCAATTACAGTAGAGCGTCGTTTATCCAAACGTTTATTATCCGGAGCGTCAAACATCCGGACCAAAGTCCGGATACGTTTTCCAACAGTGCAATGCTCAACGGTTGTTTCGCATGAGGCCAATAGTGACGGGAAAACTCAAGGTGAGAGATATATTTAGGGAATTTAACTTGTGGGATTTGGTAAACATCTGCGTCGAATATTAGGTCAGTTTGTTTCCAAGTGCTCTTTTGTTGAGTTGTGAACTGCTATGGCTTTGAATTCAAAACGGAAGCGCAACATCTTAAACCTAGAGACAAAGCTTAAAATATGGAACCGTCTCACGAAGGGAGAAAGTGGAGCGTCTCTAGCACAGTTTTATTATATTGGAAAGTCAACAATTTCTGACATTAAAAAACAACAACCGAGAAACCATTTTAAATTTTGAGTCAAAACTTGATTCAGAAGATCGCGCGAAGAAAAGAAAAACCTTGAGGGAAGCAAACGGTGGTTTTCTGGATCGTGCGTACAAGGTGTACAATGGTACAGAGAAAAATAAGTGATTATTTTCCACAATAAAGTTAAAATTGCGACATTTTGCACCTATTTTGCTTTTTCTTCAAGCACTTCTCCCGCATGTAATGATTTTTAATATTCGTGTAGTGTTCAATTTCATAACTGGAATTGTCGCATTGAGTTATTCGAAGAACCGCGTATCCGAACGGTGTCCGATCCCAATTGATTCGGATAAACTACGTTCTACTGTAAAATAATTTATAATCACATTAGGTTATTCTTAGTCCCCAATTCCGAAAAAAAAATCATAAATTTTGTATATCTCTAAGCTATCATAACAAAATGCCCTCTAGATAAAAGACCGCCAAAGGGAAAATCACAAGTAATAAAAAAATGTATCTAGTGAAGAATGTTTCTCGCAAAATAACTCTCCATCCATCTCATCAGACTATCTATCACCCCGACACTGCAGCAAATAAAAAAAGAACACCTGAGGCACACGGATGGCTTACTGGAATCTTGAGTTAAATGCTTCTCTTTGGGCTCTAGGCCCCTTTTCTTGTCCGTCGGCTTATCCAACCCAATCCGATTAGAAGACTGGAATCAATCAAGATAAAGATTGACTTAAGACGGCGATAAGACCTTGTCTGGGAAGCAATGCCATGCTTGATTTAAGAGGCATTGTTGCCATTTTTTTTGGAGATCCTGCCATTATTGTTTTCCGGAGTTATGAGTAACTAATGATATTTCAGTTATCTCTATGTTTAATGCATACAATTTATTATCTTTTCGGTTAGTTTGGTTTCATTAAGAGGTTTTTCTATTTTATAAAAGAAAAGATTCTCTTTGTAAACGCCTAAAAACTCTTGAAAGTGTTTCTCAAGGGAACAGTTAATCAAATTTAGATTTATCATTTTTCATTACTTTTAATTAAAACTGTTGTTATCCATCCGTTTCGATGGGTATTTCATGTTAATGTATGACCAGTAGCGCACACAAAATTTTTTCAAAGGGGGAGTCCATGGTCGAAAGTCCCCCAATTCGTATCAAACCAATCGATTCTTCCGATTTTGTCAATTTTGTTAACAAAAAAGAGTAAAAAATAAATTAGTGAATTAATAATTAGCGTTAATTATTAAAACAAATTTTTAATTACAAGTATTTAATTAAATTTTACGTTATATATACATAGGATTATCATCAATCGAAAAACACTCAAGGGCTTTGGGGGGGGGGTGACTCCCCAGGACACTCCCCTTGTGTGTGCCACTGTATATGACTATATAAACTTATATATGTATAGATATTTGAGTTATTCATACCTATTTTATAGCATTAAGCTTTCTATTGCATTCATTCCTCCCTTTTGGTGTGCTGTGGAAGTAGGGCAGGGAGGAGCCAGCTCAGGTGTCGTCCTTGTCACTTGATCATGGTTCCGTCCTTCGCAAAAAGCTCTTTGAATAGGAGCTGAATAGGACGACGTAAATGTTCATTTATTCGTTCATTCATTCATCAACTGTACTTGAAAATATTTTGCTTTCACCTTTCGATCTATCTAAAAGAGCTAGTCTTGAATTTCTAAAATGGAATGTATTAATCTATAATTCCCACAACCCCACCTTATGACATTTGATTTCCGCAAAACCAGCTCTTAGTGAATTTTTATCCCAAAAAAAGAAATATGCTTGCCAAATTCCAAAATCTGCGGGTCTAATTTTTGGGAAAGATGGAATTTTAGTTTGCAACTCTCTGACAAAATAAAATGTCGCCAAATGGCTCTAATCTTTTTCTGAGCATGAATGGGAAACGGTTTTTTACTATTGGCTGCATATCACGACATATGGCGATTTTGCACATACATACACAAACGATTTCTTAAACAAGAGGAAAAAGTAAAAACAAGCAAAAACCCTTGTATTCTTTTAAAAAGCAATCTTGGTACTCACCAATAATTTCTAAGATCCACTGTGCAATGGAAAAACAATCGCAAAATAGAACACGAAAACTGTTACCGCTTTCAATTTTGAATCGCTTATAAATTTTTTTAAAGAAATTGGATTAATCGCTAGAAACTAGTAGGTTACTACAACAATAAAAATAAACCAATAAAAATTACTGATTATATACGCAAACATTATCGCAAAAGGTACTAAAAATATAGGCAATCATTTTGTAATGCTTTTGCCTAAGTTGGCGAAATTGTAAAACAATTTGGCGGGTAGCGGGACCGATATCAAATTAGTACCTGTAACCAAAGATAAATCTAAATCGCCAAATCTCGTTAAATACTGATTTATTGAACGATCCGCTGTATGTATGCATACAAGAACATTCACGTTTTTCTTTCCTGCCTTAGCAGCACGCGCAGGTGAATAATTATCTCTAGAGTAAAAACTTTACTAGTTCTGGGATTTTCTCCTGGAATTTTGATTCTTACATTTCCAGGAAGGGCCGTATCGTCGAACACGAGTCATTTACATAAGTAATGCGCATAGCAAATTTTCCTGGAGTCGTTACTCCGTTTTGAGCATCAGAGCGAACAATGAAACACTCCTACAGTTTCTCTTATTGTTTTTTAGAGGAATGATAAACCTCTAACCGCCTTGAGGCGCAGCGAAAACGCGAGGGTGCTTTTGCAAGTGTTTGAGGGAGTGTTTCTTTATTGAAAATTAAATAGGAATCTGTTTTGATTTTAAAAGAACAAGTAATTGGATGACCTTAAATGTGTAAAGTCGTGGCTTTAAGGTCGAAGTATTAATTTTTAACTGAGTGTCCGATGGTTTCTAAAATCACCTGAAATGTAATACTCTGAATAAATCCTGAGTGTTTTAGTCACGCAATTGGAAATGCTGGATTTATTGTATTTTTTTTATCCACATGTGAGAAACACAAACTTTGATGTAATAACTTGCTATGTGTAACTTGTTCCATTAAGTGATTTATATTGTGTATTAGCCGTCACCCAGCCGCTACGCTGAGTATTCATGATAATTTTTTTAAAAATTGTAATGGGTTGCAGATTGGTGTTTTACCATTGCAGACCTAGTACATTTCCCGGAAGCTGGTATCTCTTTTTATTGCGTCACCATATAGGCGGATACCAATCGCCGCTGGTAATTTTGACGCCCAGTTTCCTCCCTAGAGGGAGGCACTTGAGTTCTGACGATGCAAACCTGTACTAGAATTTAATTTTGCCGAGAGCACTCAAGCCCAACAGACTCTTGGGATCTTTTGCATTCCGTATAATCATACAACATGACCGCTTTTGATTTTCTGCATCATGGAAATCCACCGACTTGAGTCGGGGTCGAACCCGCAACCTTGGTCGCAGAAGGCGAGCAACAAACCAATCACGCCACCCAGGATGATGTCACAAAAATAAATTTCTGTTATCTGATAAAGTAGCGATTTTCATTCCCAAATGTCATTACACCTATTTTTCTCCAAGCACGTGCATATTTTACCTACCTTTTGGAGGGGGGGGGGGATTTGCTTTAGCAGCACGAGCGAGTGAATAATTATCTTCAAAACAAAATCTTTACTCGGTCTTCAACAGGAGAAGGGAATAGAACTCGAAAACTTCCTCCTCGAAGGGATTCTTAGATTCAAGGAGCAATCTTAACGTGGAACACAAATCATTTACATAAAGTAATGCGCATTGTACATTTCCCCTGAGTCGCTACTTTTACAATGAAACACTTCCTCAGTTTTTGTCCTTGTTCTTTAGTGGCATGAGGAAGCACATACCGATGGGATGGTAAAGTAAAGGGTATTTCGTGTCTATTTTCAGAAGTGTTATCTTTATTTGAAAATGGAATAGTTTATGTAGTTTTGAGCGATGGAATGTTTTAAACGGTGCAGGAGATGGAAACTGTTCCTCGTGATCTGGAGTCATCAGTGGTGTTTTAGATTTATTGAAATAATATTGTTGAATTATTTGTATTTTATTTTTGAGATTTTTTTTATCTGTAGATTTATAAGTTGTGTGACGAACTTCTGTCGGATTTGTTTAAAAAGTATGCCACCGAGGTTTTATTTACTTATTTTTACAAAATACTGTAGAACGTCGTTTATCCGAATCCACTGGGACCGGACACCATTCGAATACGCGATTGTTCGGAGAACCTAAATTCGAATGTGATCCATACAGTATATGAAACCAGACCCTATACGAATATTGAAAATCATCACATGCGGGAAACGTGCTTGAAAAAAAAAAGCAAAATAGGTGCAAAATGTCGCAAATTTACTTTATTTTGGAAAATAATCGTTTATTTTTTGCTACAAGGTCTCTGATTCTCTTTAGCAGCAGTAGTTGAGCAGGTCAGCACTCTGATTGTTGTTCGTACCACTTAATAGCTGTCTCTAACGCAGAAACGCGTCATAATTAGATGGGCCCTTGCTACTTTCGTTGTTGCGTTTGTTGTCCTTGTCTTCATCCGTTTCATCGTCGATAGGATCGGATTTTTGCACGGAAGTCACAGACCTCGTCATATTTAGCACTTGAAATCCACATTCTTCTTCGTTTGCTTCCCTCATGGTTTTTCTTTTCTCCGCGCCATGTTCAGAGTCAAGTTTTGATGCAAAATTTAAAATGGTTTCTCGATTTTTCTTTATGTCACATACACAGAAATTGTTGCCTTTCCAACATTATAAAACTGTGCTAGAGACGCTCCACTTTCTCCCTTCGCGAGACGGTTCAATATTTCAAGTTTTGTCTTTATGTTCAAAACGTTGCGCTTTCCGTTTTAGATTCGAAGCCATAGCAGTTCACATTAAAAAAGAACATATACACCCCCTCACTTGGAAGCAAACTGACCTACTATTTCGCGCAGATGTTTGCCAAATCATGCAATTGAAATTCCCCAAATATCCCTCACCTTGGGTTTTCCTGTCATTTTTGGCCTCGCGCGAAATAACTGTTGAGCATTATACTGTTCGAAAACGTATCCAGACTTTGTTTGGGATATTTGACGCTCCGAAACTTGCATATTGATACCGTAAAAAACGGAAGAATATATAGTTTTACAACGTCATAAAATACCCAGCGAAGTGGGCATGTAATGGTAGGTGTATGTGTGATGTATACATCTATATAAATCCCAATATTATCCTTGGTTTTCAAATTACAATCATTACCCTCATCCTATTTTGGGAATGTAAACTTCATTATTAGTTTAAAATAAGGAAAAACAGTGCATAAATTTTCTTGACATGTTGTAGAAAGGACAAAAGAAGATCGAAAAGTGGTCATCAAAATTTAAGCATTGAGTTGAACGATATACGTAAAATTACGGAATGAGCTACGTCGTAACGAATAATTAAAGATGGTGTACCCGTTCAAAGATGGATTGGACATTGCCTGTTTAAATGCTTCATTTATGAAAATCTATACCTACACACTTTCTCTCAAGAAGGAACGTTTCATTGATACAACAAACCAATTTTTTTTATTAAAGATCTAAGGAATATACTTCTCCACCCTCTGCAATTACTCAGGGGTTGACCCATCTGTAATGCGAACTTCTCCCATTCTCCTTTGACCAATCATCCTGATGATGGCATCGATTGAAAGATCACTCATCCATTGCTTCCTATTAGGAGTGTGAGAAAAACGACGGATGTTTGATTCTCTGCAGAAGTTTTTCGAGGTTGAATATTTCCGAATAGCATCTCTAACTTTTCGCTCAACGTACTCGGTCGTTATGGGCTTAAATGTACTGAATTCACGTGTTTGTCTTAAAGTTGAATGAACCCTTTTCTCCAAAGTATCATCAAAAATGGTACTCTGAATTTTTCTTTAAAATCTTTGGGGACTTTATACTTGTAGTTACCCACGCTTGCTTCGCTGTCTGTTCCATGACATTATTATACTATGCATCTTTTTTAGGTTATTCTTATTTAAGCTCTAGTGTTAAGTCTTCTATCGTCTTGAAAAATATTCTGAAAGTTAAGGGCAAATTAAATCTTTGTAATGTACGTGTTTATTATTTTATTTTTTATTTACAAATGCCACGCACTACGATAGCACCTATGCCATTACTGCCCGAGCTCTCCAATATTTTTCAACAGTTGAATTAAGGTTAATTAGTGCAGGTTGTGACCAGAGTCACACAGAGTACAGTCCGGTGAGTTGGCGATATCCAGTTCTGTAGAGATGCGATCTCAGACAGTCATAGCCTGTCAAAAGTCTAAAATAGGCTACAGCAGCTTTTCTAGGAGCTCCAGGACGGGTCTTTGTTCAAGATTGCCTATTTCTTATCCTTGGACATTTCCTCAACTTCCATTTTAAACTTGTGTTTAAAGGCCATAGTAGAAAAAAGCCTTAAGGAATGAAATGTTGAAATCTTCGTAGGTCTTTGGATCACAAAGGCTCCTTTCTTAGCAAGAAAGCCAGCATGCTCATTCCCAGCAATGTCACAATGAGCCGGTATCCACTGAAAAGAGATTTTATGGGGGGAAATCTTTTAAGAACGATTTGCATTTTAAAATTCTTAGTGAATTACAGAGGTCATTTTGAGATAGAGCTTGTGATGCTGATTTAGAGTCGGAAAAGATTACGGCCCTGATGAACTTGGAGCTTCTTAGTGATAGTTGCTCGACTGCTACCTTAATAGCTTCAATCTCGCCATCGAAGGCAGTAGTAAAAATACCTATTGGTAAGTAAAAGCTAAGCAAATCATAGAAATTCAAGCATAAGGCTTGTGATAACGTTTGGTTCCCTCTTACATCCGAACCCTCTTGTCTACCTGTAAACCCGGCTAGATGTGTGGGAGAAACAGAATAATCCACAGACATGTTTTCAATCTAATTAATTTATTAATTCTTATTAACAATCAAACACAACACAATACAATTCTAATTAAGGCAGCTGATATATAGTAGAGCGCGGAGGTGAGATTCTATAACACGGGGATACTACTACGGACCCTCAACTGAATCTAAGACAGCTTAAATACGCTCAAATATAACTACGTCGCACACGAATAAGCTAACTTCTACTGAATCAAACGCACAGTACCTGAACCTTTTATGCATCGGATCCTACACTGGAAACTTGCAGGTGATCTCTATCAGCTTGAGCAATGTCGTAGGCTCCAAGCTCTGTACACTAATTCTACTCCTTTTCAATCTTCAACTAACAACTAATTCTCAGACTTTATGTTAACTCCTACTTGCACACTCCAACGTATCAACTTCTGCGTGCCAACAACAACGTGTCAACAACTTACTGCCAAATCGCGAAGTCACAATTTATATAATATACCTCATTTACATAATCACGTTTCCTTACTCGATGAAGGTTGGTCGTATTAAATATTTTCCTTAAAGAGACAAGAAGGGATTAGTGGAACCGCGTATAGATCCGTCACAGGCTCAAGCATACGTGTTTATTATAATTTGCCTTGGTTTAATTCTGTGACCGCCTGAGTAATCAATACCCTCAAACTCTCGGCTGACGTTGTTTGTCTTGAGCCGTGAATTCAAGTCCTGGTGCCTATAAAGGTCCAACGTGCAACAAGGTAGTGTAAGTGCATATATAAGTACATTTCGATGCTAAGAAACTCAAGCTGGCTTGTAGAGAGGTGCCAGCTCAGGTGCTGACCTCGTCATTTGACTGTGGCTCAAAATAGCATCACCAAAAATCCCTCAGTTAACTTCTAAATACGGTCATAATAAACAAGGAAGCAGTTGATATAAATCCGTGGTTGAGGTGAGGCAAGTGGTTGTTGCTTCTTCCTGCTAGGAAGGCTGTTGTTCCCTAGTGGTCCCGGATTCGTGGGCGGCATGTCGAGCCCCAGTGGCTCTGAAGACCCGCCATGCAAAGTGGCCGATGTATAAAAAATATGTCGAGGCTCAGTCCTCCCCTGGGCGTAGCGTGGTAGTTAGAAGAGGGGGATGCCATTCATGTGTCATCTTTGTCTCGAGACAAAGGCTAAAAATTACGAGGGCCGTTCCCAACAGCCCTCATGTTCTTTTACAGTGCGAGGTTAATAAATACTCAATGATATTTTGTAAAAAAGTAATTCACTATCTCTGTGCTTAAACTTTCGATCGCCACGGCCCCATTTGTGTATCAGCCTGACATCGCGAACCCCAAAAATTTTGAACCCTTCCTGTCTGCCAACACATAGCTGAATGAGTAAAAGATTCTACAATATTCCTACGAGGGCCTCTGCTACTTATATGAACTTTTTAAACACTTATTTACCTGTAAGAAAATAATAAACATCTTCTTTACTAAAGTTTAAAAAAATGAATTAATAATATTTATTGAAATACATATTCTAGGAGAGTTTTTTGATTGGAAGCAGTTTAGTAATCAAGTCTAGGTTGGCACGTTTCAGTTAACAGATGTTTAAGAGTGGGCGGTGTTCATCAGAGACCCATTTCCCGTCAGGAACGAGTGACGTCGGAACGGTCAAGCAGTTTCTCGTGGGAAAATATCCCACGGTAGACACCCCGGCGCTGATGTCCGAAGGGAAGTTAATCTCTGACTTCCCTTGATGTAGCTGACAGTAAGGTGCCGGCGCAGTTCCCACGCCAGCCACCGGTTTCAAAGTACACCGCGCGAAGGGGTACTTGGATCAATAGCGGAATGGTTTTCCGGAATACGTCCAAACAGAAGTGACTATACATCACGTGCCACTTTCGTGAGCGGGAGGTATTCCACCTCGAAAGGGACTCTGGAATCGCGAGAAAGCACAGAGCGATACCAACACAGAGACACGCTACAACTCCAATAGTCTCCCCAATTCCAGCAGCCGTACCAGCACCTGCGCCCCAGCATTGTTCCAGCTCGTTTTAACGCCGCCTTTATCAAGAGCATTAGCGAAGAACTCAACATCGCTGCCTGTAATAGAACATTATCGTCCCGGCATTAGCGCTGCGGCAAGAGTCGGTAAAAGAAAGAAATCTTATCAGTAAATGCAAGAGATTCACGGACCCCCTAGAACAGGGGTGGCCAACTTTATTGGGAAGAGGGCCACTATATGCATGCCACTTCCAACTTTTTAAGCAAACAAAAATATGAAAAGGTGAAGATATGTTAATTACAGACTTATTATTGGATAAGACTTTTTTTTGTCTAAGTAGTGGAAATTTAAAAATATAATAAATAAGACAAAAGTTTTGGGCTCCAAAATCAAAACAAAAAACAAAGGTTTGTTCATAAAAGAAGATGTATGATTAATTAGGGAAGAAGAAAATAATGTAATAGCATAATTCTTTAAATGCGCCATAATATCGCTAAGAATAGCTAAATTCCATACCCAATATTCATTCCTGAGAAGCAAGCATGCCGCCCTAAGCACAGTCCATGCTTTCTTCCAGATATTTTAAAAAAATACCCTCCCGCAGATTCCAAAATCTCGGAGAGCCAACGCACACAAACAATGAAGAAGTATTCTCTGCTTGATAAAACCTTCTTTTGTAATTCAATTAAAAGTATTTATAATAAATTTGAGGGAGATTTTTTGTGTCTGAAGTAACCGCATTTCAATAAAATGGGTAAAATAAGTTTATTACTTTAAAATTTTTTTAATAAATTATCGCGTGCCAATGATTTAATTCTGTTTATAATGTGGCACGCGTGTCGCGGGTTGGCCTCCCCATGTCCTAGAAAGACACGCTACGGACCACCGGAAGTCAGTGGACTATAATTTAAGGATGGCTGCATTTACCAAGTTTCTCTCTGTCTCTCCTCCCTTTTTTTTAAAACATAAAGCAAACTATTGTTGAATCGAAATTTTAATTTCTACGTTCAAAATTAAATGAATATAAATATTCGATCGCAAAAGACTCAAAATACGAATCCCTTTACCATTTTGCATTACTTAAAATTCCTTCCCCCCCCCCTTTTAACTCACTAAAATTTGAAACGCGTTATTATAATCATTTTTGAATGCCTCTTGATAAAAGATGTCGGTGGTCTTTTAAAAGCAAAGCAATCAACAATTACGAATCTTTTATTTTGAACTAATTACTGCATGCATACTTTCTGTTTGGGTACCAAATTACTTCTTTTTGAAAGAAACAACATCAACGATTTTGGGAAGAAAAGTTTTCCGGAAACAATCTTTTCGGAGCTATCATCACCCAATACAAATTAAAGGGTAATGCTTTTACCGAACTCTGTTCTTTTTTTTCGAAGAGTAAGAAAATAATAATGATGAAATTCTCTTTGATCGGTGCTCGAATTGGGTTCCAAAAAGTGTTTCCTAACCCTTGAGTTTTACCTCCTATCCAAATTACTCAAACTCTCTCAGAATTGATTGATGTATTATGCAAATTGGACCACTTTCTTGAAGAGTTTTCTTTTTGGCGCATTAGATTTCTTGGCGGAATGAAGAAATAAAAAAAAAATATCGCCAAGAATCTTTCCCCTTTTGCGAGTTCTTGTTCGTTCTAATGAGACCGCACTTGAGTGAGGAATGGTAAGGAAGGATATTACCGTCAGTTTTGGCTGACTAAAATTAAGATTTATTGCTCTTTATATTTGGGAAATATATATATTTTTTGTATCAGTGGGTATTTTACTAGGAAATATTGAGCGTGAGAGTGAACAGGAAATATTTTACTTCGGATTTTATAGAAAGACTAGTACATCGAATCTAAAAATGGAATTTTTTTTTCATTTTGGAACAATTTCGTAATGTTTGTAAATACTGCTTGTATTTCCGTAGACGATGCGTTTCCGTACATTTTTTTCCTTGTTATTGATTACATTTATATATAATTGTTTAGAAGGAATAACCGTATATGGGGGGAGGGGGAGAGATACTCTCTCTGTATCTCTATATATTCTTAAACTTTTTTCATTTTTAGAACAGGGGTGGGCATTTATTTTGGCTCGAAGTCCACATTGTGGTAGCAGAGCAAGCCAGAAGGTAGAACCTTTTAAAAATGATTACATTTCGCCGCCTGGGGCCGACCGAAAATTTGTCGCCTCTCTATTTTAATTATTAGTCAAGAAAATTAGTAAAAGTTAAAAAAAAAGCAGCTTAAAATTTTTTTATTGATTAAAAATGCACTTTTCATGTTTTTTTCATAGCAAAATCTTTTATACAATTGTCAATATCAACATGTATGTCATGTTCAATTGCCAGAATAGCTAAATTTGTTAGCCTTAACGTAGACATGGTCGATCTTGGATACTTTTTTTGATAAATTTTCGCTTAGAGAAGCTTATTTCGCAACTGGCTTTACTGATGGCAGATATTAAAAAAAATCTCAACATTATGACAATGTTTGGTAAGCCATCTTCAAGTTTGGACTCAGTAATATATTTTAATAAACCCAGAGAGCCGGACGTAATGAGTTCTTTTTTACTGCCTGGGTTTGTTGCAGCTACGAAAGCTTCTAGGCTTGTAGACGTACGCGCTCAAGTTGGAATTCTTCTTTATTAATGTCTTGAGGAGCTTGATCTAAGTTAAGTTCGTCCATGCTCAATATCATTTCAGGCCTTAAAAAAGCATATTTTTGCTCTAGATTCTGCAACTGTTGAAATCTTTTTCGAATTTCAGCAGTTATTCTGTCTATTGAAGAAAATATTGTTCGTCTCAAGTCATCTTCGTACGATAACGGAACATCTTTACTTCCGTCTCCAAATATATGCTTCCTCCTGATTCGTCTCTTGGGGGCTCAAAAGAAATTTCCTGCTCTTCACATAAACTTTTAGCATATATTAAAGCGTCATCACGAATTCCTCTCGTTTTGCTTCTAATACGTTTTGTAAAGCACGTATTTTTTTAGCACATTGTTGTATATTTAGTCCATCTGTTTGCAAATAATTTTGAGCATCACTGACTTCACACAGTACCGATTGCCAGAAGCCGGGTCGCACCCGCGTGGTCCTGCTTGGCTTGTGTCAGCGCGGACGCGATTTGGAGTTTGAAATATTTTTTGAATTTAAATATCGTAGTGCTTGCCGCCGCCCATTTTCGTATGCCGCCTGGGGCCATACCTCTGCACCCCCACGCTACGCCACTGCATTCATCAGTTAAATTCGAATCTCAGGAACGTTATATATTGTACGATACAAATCAATAAATGTAAGTTAACTAAAATAGTGGCAGCTTAATGCAGTGTATTTGTTGTGGTAATTTCATATCTTTAGTTTCAAGCACAACTAGTTTTAGAGGCAGTTTAATGAGACAAATGTACCCTATAGCACTCTTTTACAATTTTTTTGAAATCGGGAGTGTCAAAGATTTTCATAAAAAAAATTTAGACCTACCAGCCTCTGAGTGCTGCTGCCATTAATGCGCGCTATACGTTTGAGAACTTAATGTCGCTTAAAATCTGTGAAATCGATGTTGGAAACATTTAATTCTCTAACGATTTGTATTCTTACCTGGATGGCTTCGTCAATAAATAGAACCAGCGCATTTGGGGAACGGAAAATCTACAATTAGCCTTTCCTTCACCCCTGCATTCACCAAAAGTCATGTTTTGGCCTGCCATTTCCTGCTGACTCACTTAGCCCTTTTTCGGACACCAAATGATTACAGCAGAAAAATACTGGAGAGCCCTCTATCAATTTTTGGCCATTCAAAGATCTTTTGATGATGGTCAACAACTTGCTGTTCATGCAAGACGACGCCAGGTGAAATAAAACGGCTACATAACTCAATTTTCTCAGCGAACATTTCGATGATTGTGTCATTGCCCTCGACTACTTAATGCACACGCAAAATGGCATGGAATGATCTCCCTATTCTTCAGGTTTGACGCGATGGGGAATTTTTTTCTTTGGGAGGTGGGGGTACGTGGAAGATCAGGTACATCATAACGACCCCTAAACCACAGCTGAAGTGGAACGATACCTTTCTAATGCATCAAATCTTTCAAACTGAAATTTTTACATGGGCGTCTGCAATTTTGTCATACTGAGCTGTGTTGTTGCAGGAAATTCTGGTTATTTTGAAAACATTGTTATACAGTTTTTCCCTGTCTAAAGCGTCATCTATTGACAAACTTTATAACTAATTTTAAACTTGGCTAGAATAAATTCCTTTGTTTCCATAGGAGAACGTGGCAAACAAGTGCATTTCTATCGTCTTTTTCTTTCATTAATTTTTCAAATAGTCAGTCTTTTTGGGGGCAACCTGCATGTAAATTAAATTCAAAATCATTAGCCATTTGGTTGTTTAGCATCAGTGTCTCAAAAGTGGTCTGAATTCTGAGTATTTTCACTTTGGATGGGGTTACAAACCCTAAAAGCTTATTAAATAATCACAAATGCATAAATGGAATTAATGAGAAATTGCGATTCATACTCGCAACCCACAACAAGAAAACTTGACAGAAGCTTTTACCGTTTTCATTTCTGAAGCAACTGAATCCTGTACTTTGAGCAGCTATTCAATATTTAAATTAAACACAAAACAATCTAAATTTCATTAACAAGTCTCTTTAATGCACGTGCAACGTTCCAAAATTCTTCTATCACATCGACTAAGTGTTGATGGTTTGCGAGGAGTCTTTACGGAAACAAGAAAGGTCGTCTCTCTACAGAAACTCGCTTAATTATTCATCGCTCCTTTAGAACAGAAAATTCAATCTCAGTAATTGAAAGGGTAAAACTTTTAAAATCCCGCGATCGAAGTGAAACTGCAAAAGATTGCAGAAAAGCAAAAATAATCGCATTTGCAAAAGGGCGTCGGAATCTGTGCCGTCGGTTTTGCTTTTGATTTTACTCTCTGTATTATGGACGCCAATATTAATATTTTCAATCCAGATTTTGTGTTCTTGATTAAATTAACTAACACTTTCTATCGGCGTTTGTTACGCGCCTTATTTGCCTAATTACCGTCAAAGACATTATTCCGTGCCGCTAGGCGTCGCTTTGTTCCGAGGAAAAATGGCGCAAAAGTCATCCGGTCGTTAAAATACTCTTAATTAATTTAGGAAAAGATACTTAAGTGGGATTCTTAGCTCTTTGAGAGAGCCCTGAACTCCCCCCACCCCCATCGCTCCCTATTTTTAGAAACCAAGACGGTTGTAGAAATTTGTAATATTTCTAAGTTGCATGTTAAGCAGAGAGTAATTGCAGGATATTATGTAGGTTAATACCACTTAGTTATTAAAAGCCTCTTCAGTTTTTAAATCCTTTCTTTTTTTGATGTGAATAGTTTGTTTCAACGCTTTTTGTGGGAAATTCGATTGAATAATTTTTATTATTAATATTCAAAGGTTTTTTCCCCTTTGAAAGTGAGAGCTGTTTTTGAGATGAGTAAGAGGGAATTAAAATTTTATCACTTATGGTGATGATTTTAAACTGCGACCGAAATTTCATATACAATGCGTTTTGAAAAATAACTGACCTTTAATCATTAAAAAACATTTTTGGCTACACTTATTTTCTTTAAAGTAGTCCTTGGGCTGCCATTTGTGGACAAAGTAGCCTTGTGGTAACGGTCACAATCATCATATCAGTTCAAACCATCGTGCCAATGAGAAGAATCAGTGTGCAGAAAGGCTGATGCACATTAAATCTGTCGAGGCTCCACGTCCTCACTCTGCGGTGGTGTCAAAGTTTAGAAAGTATGATGCTTTTACAAAATTGTTGCCCTCGTTGCTTGACCATGGTTCTAAATCAACTACAGTAGAACGTCGTTTATCCGAACGTTTATTATCCAAAGTGTCAAAGTCACCAAAGTCCGGATATGGTTTCGAACAGTGCAATGCTCAACAGTTGTTTAGCGTGAGGCCAAAAGTGGCGGGAAAGCCCAAGGCGAGGGATGCTTGGGGGGAATTTCAGTTGTGTGATTTGGTAAACATCTGCGCGGAATATTAGTGCGGAATCCGAGTGAGGGGTGTATACGTGCTCTTTTGCTGAGTTTTGTTGATTTAGAAACCTGGATGGCATGTGATGCAGAAGACTGTGGATTTTAAATGCTAAATGATGACGAAATAGTGACTTCCGCGCAAGAAGAATCCGACCCTGTCGACGATGAAACGGATGAAGACGAGGACAACAACAAATACTGCCGCGTTTCTTGCGTTAGAGATAGCTATGGAGCAGTACGAACAACCATCAGAGTGCTGTCCTACTCAACTACTGCTGCTCGAGAGAATCAGAGACTTTGCAGCGATAAAACGAAGGTGTACAATGGTACAGCGAAATACAAGTGATTATTTTCTACAATAAAGGTAAAATTGCAACATTTTGCACCTATTTTGCTATTTCTTCAAGCACGTTCCCCGCATGTGAAGATTTTCAATATTCGTATAGCGTCCGGTCTCATATACTGCATGGATCGCATTCGGTTTTCGGTTATCCGAACAATCGCGCATCCGAACGGTGTTCGGTTCCAATTGATTCGGATAAACGACGTTCTACTGTATAAGAATGCAAATTTTTAGTACGTTTAGAGAATGTTCTTGCAAAAATATTTCGAAAAAAAGAATTATTTTTTTATAGAAAGCTTTCGAGTTTATACCAATTTAACTTAATTTTCTTTCTTTTTCTTTTTTTTGGAATAGGTAACATTGACAAACACTAGACTGGTATTTTTAAAAGTACTTGCCGTTAGATTAATATTTGATTAGACTTTAATGAATATTCCTCTTTCGCGTGAGAAATGCCTTTTTTCCCTCTACTTCTTTCTATTGAATTAGGTATTTAAATTGGGTTTCCTTCAAAGGAATTGGTTTCTAAAATTAATGTTTTATCTGAGTTTTTCCTCTCTAGAGTTTCAATTTTTGTAACTGAATCGAATAGTTGCCGAATTTTCCATTTCCATTTGTTAAAAATTTAGTCGGAAAGTCATTAAACATTAACGCTTAAAAGAACCGTAGAAAAACGTTTTAGTGTGAAATTCATCCAATCCTGTAGAATTTCTAATTTGTAGATTTTAGCGCTTAAATTTATTTGATTTCTGAGACGAATTCTTTTTTTTTTCTTGTTGGTACTTTGGTACTAAATTAAATCTCGAAACTGAAAAATTCGTTTTATTCCTCAAATAGGTTATTTTATGTACTATATTATTCTTTTTTCAACCTCACTGAGTCGAAAACTCTAATCCAGAATTTTCTATTCGGAAAAAAAAAATACTTACCTTTGATATATATTTATATCTAACTGGTTATTTACATATGATCTTTTAAAAACTTTTTTGTTTCATGCGGAATTTTTTCCTAGTTTAATATATTGAAATTTTAAATTTTAGTAAAAAAAAAAGCAAAAAGAAAAGCATTTTGTTTGCTTTAATGTTAAATCGCTTGATTACGTTCGGAGCCTGCTCTAGGTAATGGACTTGTGACTGGCGTGTCATGAAATCGAGCCTAGTACCGCTGAAGACTCTCCATTCAGAGGAGTCCATGCACGTTAAATATTTCGAGGCTCAACCATTCTTCCTGATGGTGTGATGGGGAAGTTAGGGGAGGGTGCCAAATGAGATGTCGTCCTCGTAACCATAGTTCAAAATTAAGAGGTCTGTTTCCCAAAAGCTTTCGTGTACCTGAACAGGGCGACGTCAATATTCATTCACTCACGTTCTGAAACGTGATTTTCCAAAAACGTATAGATAAATAATTTTTTTTGAAATATTTTGTTCCAGTTGAATTGGAATATATATATGAAATTATTTTAAGAATATTATAAAAAGGAATAAATTATTTGAATTCTATTTTTTTTTTAGGAAAAAATGAAAATTTATTTTATTTTATCATATTTGTATTATTTTGTTATTTTTCATCAAATGCCTTGGCCATTGACCATCAAGTGATTAGGCAACGAGCTCTCCAATATTTTTTTACAATATAGTCAAAAATCTTAACTGCAGAGCACACGTCAAGATGAGCAGCGTCCATGACTTGTCCAGAAGCACTCAAAACTCAAAAAGGGGAGTCAAAAAACGAAACAAATGAGCGCAAAGGCAGTCGTGCCCAGTCAGTAACGTAGAAGGTCCCCTCGTGGTGCACCCTGTGTAACGCTAAATCTGCTATAGCGACTGCCATTCTACAAATCTTCTTTTGCAAATAATGAAAAAGAATTACCTATTTTCAACGCATTTTCTTCTTTTCGAAAATGCTTCTATAATAATAATATTTTGCCCATTTTCAAGGTGTGGCACAAAAAAAAACGAGACTAAGTGTGTAGTTTGAAAAAAGAGTGGAGTTGGCAATAATTGTTTTGCTGACGTCTTCCCCCTCTTGTCTATGTGGCCAGTTTCGTCTTTATCAATCTTTCTGTTTGGGAACACTAAGTCATTGATTGAATACGTGCCAGAAAAATGCCGAATCAACAACAAGTTTCTTGTGAAACTTAAGAAATCACCCTTCAAAACAATACTCACTTCAAATACTCACCGAGTATTATGGAGATGAATTTTTGTCTCGTGCACATGTGTATGAAAGGTATAAGTGATTTTCAGGGGGAAGGGTCTGTGTGGAAGATGAACATGCTCGGTGCCCAAGACCAGCGATTACAGACCAAAATATTGCCAAAGTTCGTGATATGGGGTTCCACTCATATCATTGGTCAGAATGTTAATCAACGCTAGTACATTGAAGTACTAAAAAAGAATCCGTGAGAAAATTAGAGAAAAAAATGTGAGAATCGTGGAATAATCGATGGCTGTTGCATCAAGACAATGCACAGCCTTATCTGCCAAGCAGTTTCTGACCACTAAAAACCTTACTATGATGAGGCATCCTATCTTTATTCACATGATTTGTCTCCATGCGACTTGTCTTTACAGTAGAGCGTCGTATATCCGAATCAATCGGGACCGGACACCGTTCGGATACGCGATTGTTCGGATAACCGAAAACCGAATGCGATCCATGCAGTATATGAAACCGGACACTATACGAATATTGAAAATCCTCACATGCGGGAAACGCGCTTGAAGAAAAAGCAAAATGTCTCAATTTTACCTTGATTGTGGAAAATCACTTATTTTTCGCTGCATCATTGTACACCTTCGTCTTTTCGCTGGCAGATCTGATTCTCTTGAGCAGCAGTAGTGGAGTAGAACAGCACTCTCATGGTTGTTCGTACCACTCTGTAGCTGTCTCTAATGCAGAAAAAGCGCCAGCATTTTTGATGGAACTCTGCTACTTTCGTTGTTGTTGTTTCCCGTCACTTTTGGCGTCACACGAAACAACTGCTTGAGCACATTGCACTGTTCGAAAGCGTATCCGGACTTTGGTTCGGATATTTGATGCTCCGGATAATAAACGTTCGGATAAACGACGTTCTACTGTATTTCCTACAGTTAGATCTTACCTAAGGGAACCCATTTTACCTTGGTTAAAGAGGTTCAGGCAAAAACGGAGAATCTCTTGAAGGGCCTTCCAAAAACCTTGTTCCAGAACTTTTGCCAACAATGGCAACATTAAATACAGAAGTGTGTGAATGTTGAAAGGAACTACTGTGAAGGCTATACTGATTTATTAGACCAGTCTTGTTTGTATGCATGTTGCTCACATCTCGTCTAGTTAAGACTTCTTTTAAGATCCTGATGCTGGAAACTCACGTAATTTTCAGAGTTACAATCAATTGAAAAAACAACTAGTGTTTTCTTATGAAAAAAACTTCTACTGTGATATATTTTAAAAATCCTAGTTTGATCTCCGTAGAAAAGTCTTAGCTGTATACAGGCGAAGTATTACAATTATAGAAGCCTGTTTCATTAAAAAGAAAGAATTTTTCGGAAATATGAGTTTTTCTTCCTTTTTCTCAAATAATTGCTTTTAAATAATTTTATTCTTGTAATAGTATTTTTAAAACCATCTTAATATGCATATTCTTATTAAAGTCATATTAAATATTAAAAAAATAATTTATTTATATACTTTTGCAAAATTTCGATTTCGAATGTAGTCAGATAGTCTTAACAGTTTTTTTCTTTCAAACATCATTTCAAATTTATTGTGTTTAAATACATTTTGCATTCAAATTCAAAACAAACGACTCAAAATTCTCGAAGCATTTCATTCTTTATGCAACTTTGCGTTCCTTGTAAATTACTAAGTGTTTCAAATGCCAAGTAAAGGACTGTTTTTTATGAAAATTTTTAGGTTTCATTTTGTATACATTTTATAGTAGGAACAAATGCCCAGAGATATTTGAAATTGGAAGATATTCCTGAATGTGTATTAATGACATCTGTGGCTTGTTTACTTAATTAAGTAAAGTAGTTTCAGAATTCGAAAGCAAATGTTCGTAAAAGACAAACAAAGAATTAAATACAGTTTGAATTAAATCGGAATCTAAATAAGTTCCAAGTTGCAATAGTCAAACATTCATGGGGGCCAAACTAAAAACTATGCACATTTTCTGTTCAATTACCTAATAGCATTTCAACATATGCACTTACTGTAAAATTCGGCCCTTACTTGAAATAAATAGGGGAAAAAAACGAAATTATGAAGAAAATTCAAGTTGCAATAAATTAATTCATGTTTTAAGAATAACCTCTAGTAAGCAATGACAAGCCCTTTTCCAGGGATTAAATAGCGCTCAAATTAGCATAAAATCAAGCTATCCGTGCGAAAGGCGTTTTTAAATTAAAGTAAATTAAAGAAGTATTTCCCCAAGAGGATTAATATAAGAGTGCGAAAACGACACGCTGCAAAACCAAGTGCTAGTGTGACTAAGATTCCTCGTGTAGAGCTCTTAATATGCGTTAAATTTTTGTAGGCTCCAAGTTCTCACGTTGTATAGTGTGGCAGTTTGGAGTGTGGTATACCACTTATCTATTGTTTTCTCCACTTGAATATGTTTCGAAATTAGAAGAACCGTTGCTAATAGCTCCTCTGTTGTTCCAAAATGCGATTTAAGATATACGATTGGTTGCGACAACTTTTTTTTTAAAAATGGAGGTATGAAGATTTCTTTTTGTTTTTGTTGTTTTTGGATTTGTTTAGTACATTATATGAAAAATATGCTAAAATTAAGATGAGAAAAAGAAATTATTATTACTAAAATGGGAAAAATAGGAAAAAATTTACAAAAAATAACATAAACGTGGCCCATTCTGTACCAAAAGTTAATAAACGAATTTTCAATTTTTTCATTCTAATGTGTTGCTATGTTATTTATTTTCGGAATGACCTTCAGGATATATGAGATAATTCCCTTTTTATAAAAACTACAGCACTTTATCTCAGTTATTATATGAAATTGCTTAAAAAAACAGTGAATTTATATTAACATAAGGAACTGTAAGTTTTGTAATAAAACAGTGATCGATAAATCTGAAGGTTAAGACACTTCTACTATTATACAGAACATACACAAAAAAATTTCAATTCATTATTTTCAAATCTTTTTGAGCATTTAAAAAAAAAAAAACATTTCGAGTAAAACGCGTTTTAAATTATGCCACCTTGCTAAAAGTAATGGCATCTGCTTTTACTAAAACACTTATAGTTTTGTTCTAGTGAACGGAAAATAATAAATTTGGTATTTTTATAAAGCTAATAATAAATCCTATAAAATGAAATCATAAAAAAATTTGTCAATTTTTGGCAAAATTCACAATTTTAGGGTATTAGGATACCTTTATTATCTATCAGTCAATCAAACAAGAATTTTTAACTATGATTTCTGCACTTATTTTTGAGAAATGTATTGCTTTCCCCCCTTAGTGATTATTTATCCAGCCTAAAGCAAGAAATATGAATTATGCGATCATGAATTAAAATTTTCCGTTTCATGTTATTTTAGGCTAATTTTTCCCTATTTCTTTTGATCTAATATTCGCATTGCATCATTAAAGTCTGCTTTATTCCCCCTTTGAATGTGAAATTGTCAGCATACGATTTTTTTGTACCTCCAACGTTTTGTATTGTGAAGGGAGGAGGCGGGGAGAAACAAATATAAATAGCTCTATGAAATGAAGTATGAAGCAAACTATATTTTTTTCTCTTCTTTTATTATATATAAATTATTTTTTGTTAAATATTTGAAAGCAAATGAAAGTAAATACTCTCGTATTTTCTTGTACATTTCTAGCGTGAAGTTACGAACTGTGCTAGGATTTCTGCAGTTTTGTTTATTTATTCTTTCAGACAGCAGAGAAAACACAAGTAAAAAAGAATTAAAAACGCAATTTTTATTTTGCTTTATTGCAAACTTTGTACTCGTCTGGAATTTTTGTTAAAAAAGAATAATATATTCTTATTTCGGCAAGCAGGTGCTTTTTTGAGATTAGTTGCACAGACTCGCTTTTCATTTTTGAATTTAACAACGACGAGCTGCTGTTTTTTCCCTCTCTTTTATGAAGAACGAACTGAAAGGAAGAGATGATATACTGCAAATGAAATTGCCCGTCGTAATAATTAATAAGACTTCTCTTCAAACTCGTGAATGAAACATACGGTTTTCTGTTTTCAGCCGTTTGTGTGTTTTCTCTCGGATTAAAGTTCTCTTAAGATTAATTTTTGTGTCTCCTTTTTTCATGTGTTTTCTGCTGTAGGAATTATTTTTGAATTCTTATTCTTTTGTTGGGATGTTATTTTGTAGATATGTACTCCCAGTGGTTTTTCGCTCACAATGTAATTACTTTTACTCGAGTTATGGGAAAGTTTATTTACTTAAGTTTCACTCCATCTTTATCAACAAAATTTATATTAATTATTTTTAAGAGTTGCTTTAATTATTTGTTTGAAAAGCATAATTATTTCAATCATCGATATTATAAATTATTTATTTACTTGTAGTGATATGGGTAATATTTTAATTCTCCGAGGTACAAAAAAAAAAGGATATATTAGTATTTGTTTTGAAAGAATAATGCATATTCTTTTCATGCACTTTACTTATCAATGTGCTATTTATCTTCATTTATATATCTTCTATATGTTAATTTCGCTATGATACACACATTCATTACTCATCAACAATAATTGTTTTTGAACCGGAGAAAAGCTTGCTGCGAAGTACTGCTAAGGTGTAATGCTGTTTAGGTCGCTGTTAAGTCTGGATTACTCCTGAAGAAGGCGGCGTTAAGATGACATTGGAATGTTCGTAGATGGGGTGAGCCTTAAAAGGTCACAGTAAGTGTGCAAGAGACTGAATGAATCTGGAAGTCGATTGGTGAGAGAGTCGGTGGGAATCTTGAAGTCTATCAGTGAGGGAGTCCATGGGAATCGTGAAGTCGATCGTGAAAGAGTCCATGGGGAATCTGGAAGTCGATCGGTGAGGGGGAGTCCGTGGAAATCTGGAAGTCGATTGGGAAGAGAGTCCGTGGGAATCGTGAAGTCGATCGGTGAGGGAGTCCGTGGGAATCGTGAAGTCGATTGGTGAGGGAGTCCGTGGGATTCTGGCAGTCGATTGGTGAGGGAGTCCGTGGGAATCGTAATGTCGATTGATGAGGGAGTCCGTGGGAATCGTAATGTCGATTGATGAGGGAGTCCGTGGGAATCGTGATGTCGATTGGTGAGGGAGTCCGTGGGAATCGTGATGTCGATTGTGAGGGAGTCCGTGGGAATCAGTGAAGTCGATCAATGAAGGAGTCCGTGGGAATCGTGAAGTCGACCGGGGAGAGAATCCGTGGAAATCGTGAAGTCGACCGGGGAGAGAATCCGTGGGAATCTGGATCTCAAATCAGTGAGAGAGACCGTGTAGAGTATTAAAGCTTGTAGAAGTGTCTCTTTAGTGTCTGTGAAACTCCTTAGCGTTTCGAGAGTATCTGGGTTTCCCCTTTTGGTGTCCTTTAAACGTGAAATACGTCACGCCTGCAAAAGTGAAACGTGATGCAGAATCACTTCTGTTTGAACTTAGCAGAGATAATTACTCCACTCTTG